>CP135535.1:8378298-8396957 GCA_032402905.1 Khaya senegalensis
TTTAAAAGTCCATTTGGTTTAGCTTTTTAAATATAACTTGTTATATTAGACTATTTATAGGCAAAATTTTTCATAAAAATTTTAATTTGTTTAATTATTATATATATATTTTTAATAAATATTTTATAACTATTTTAATAGACAAACTTTTTTTAAAATGATGTTACAAGAGAAATTAAATCAAAATTTTAAAGTAAAATAAAGATATATAATTTTTTTTTTTTTTAAATTAAGATTATTTTTTCATAACCATTAAATGACACAAAAAATTTTCACAAAAAATTACAGCATGAAAAATAATGACTTGTAACTCTAGACCTTCATTTGAACAAAATTATTTTTAAAATAATGATTAATAAAAAAATTTAATCTTTTTAATTTTGTAAAATAAAAATATACGTTAAAATAGTTATGAATGCATACATATGCAAAAGCTATCGACCATTACAAAACATGATTATCACTAATTTCAGATAATTAAAATTAAGCTCTCAATCCCAATTAGAATCGCACACATTGCATTCATGTTCATGCTATTGAAATACCATTATCTCAAAAGACAACTTCTGCAGAAGTGATTCTTCAAAGATAATTACACGCAAGTAGGTGAAAAGTATTTTGCTTCTGATTTCTGGGAATCTAAGATATGCTGGCATGATCGTTACTGATAACAAAATGATCCTAGCTATATCAAAATATTTAGTCCTAACAGTTTTTGCACAAGGAAGAAGCTCCGTGATTGTCTACAGCATATCTTCATGGTAAAGATGAAGGCCAAGGCCGAAGCGTGCACAAGCTCGACGAAATGCCATTGCTTCCGCCTTCTGTACAGCATCTCCGTAGCCTGCATCATCTACTAGAGCAGTTCCGGTTGACTCCCTAAATATCTTGTGAACAAAATGAAAAAAAAAAAAAAAAATGCCATTCAAGTCAGCTAACTCTTCCGTATAGTAGTCTCAAATAAAAGGAACAAAAGAAAAGAGAGAACAAGTGAACCTTTTGCATTTATAGTTATCAAAAACCTTGTTTTTGACTTCAACGCCCCCTGTAAATTGTTGTTTATTCCTTGACTCTAATATGACTGTCTCTACTTGAACAACAATGAACTCCCACTGCAGGCTATTTTCTATGAAATTTAATAGCAATTCTGCCTATAGACTTAATCCCTGCCATTTTAAAGCATCTCAAGGCTGAATACTAGCTTGTTTCACTATGAGGCAAATTTTTTTTTTTAACCCATATGTCAATTATGAACCTCACTAAGTTCATGTATCATTTGTGTTAAAGTTTTCCATTTCAGCTATTGATACATCATTTCTCATAGGAAAATAAGATTCTAGAATAGAAATCATATTATGTATCACAGAAAATAAGTTTTAACGACATCAACCATTTGTTATTGCTCCATTACATCTTTATCTCATCCAACCAGTAGTTAGAAAATAATGTCTTTCCAATTCTTCCAAAGCATCTCTATATATGGAGTAATACTATTGTATTCTAGTAGACAGCAGTAAAGCATAAGCCTTTCTTAAATTTGTATTTATAAAACAGTTCAATCACCAGGCATCCTATATAGAACAACAGATTCGCCAGAAAAAAGTAATTTGATCCATGCATTAACAAATGAAATAGGGAAAAGTAGGAATGGAGATTACTAGAGCAGAAGTTGCAGAAACTGACTTGGTTTTAAACAAGTTCCAAAAGATTCTTCCCTAATTCATGTAGCCAACTCTAGCTTGTTTGGAATTGAGGTTAATTGATTTGATTTGAATTGAGTTCATTTAATTACTATAACTAAGCTCAAAGTCATCCACGACAGTTCTTTTTATGAGAATAGTCACGAACTACCCCAACTTTAACAACCTACTTTGAAATCAGCGCAATAGATGTTCTTTCATATAAACCATCAAATTTTACAACAATTCACAGGCATAGTTATTTTCCATTTACAATTTATGAATATCCCAAAAACAAAAAAGAAGATCCGGACACCAAAATCATGATAAATCCCTTCCCCAAGAAAAAGAATTTAAAGAACAAACAATAAAAAAGACTCCTTTCAACACAACAACCCAACGAATTTTCCATATGTCTAGCACCAAAAGTTCCTCACAACATATTTTCAATCAGCAGTTAAAATGAAAAACACATTTAGCTTATCGTGATTATGGGAAATAGAAAAAATAAAAAAAATACCTCAGCATCAGTCCCATAGAGAGTAACACGATAAACCACAGAAACAGATTTTCCATCAGCAGAATATGTAATGTTTCGAACTTCACCAGACCATTCTGCAACACACATTTTTAATTCAAAATCTTCCTTTTATCTCGAAAAAAAATAATTTTAATGAATATTTACCTACCTGGAGCATGCAAGTTCATAATCCGATTGACAATATGCCTACAAATAATTTAAAAAATTAAAAACAAAAAAAGCAACATGTGAAAGAAAACAGAAATTTTGATAGGAATGGAAGGTTGAGATTACCAAGGAATGTATTTGATCGAAAAGCCATCTTCAACTCGGAGTTTAACGAGAGAATCGGGGACTTTCTTGTTGATTTCCTTAAGAATCTCAGACAAAGGTCGGCTTATGCCGGAAGTAGGCATGGCGTCGCCGTCGTCTTCGCCTTTCAGTGTTTCAGACGAGGAAGCAAAAGCGGCAGACGATTTCGATGCGTAGAAACGGTTCGAAGTATGAAAGGGAAGAAGGGAGTTTCTAAACGAAGAGAGACTGTAACTAGGAGTCATAGATTTTCGGAGAGAAGACATGATTGCTGCCATGCTCACTACAGAACAGAAACACAAAACCCCTGTTTCGCCGCTTTGTTTCACTTCTTATTTGTCCGGAGCAGAGCAATTTTGTTTTGGGTGTTGGGCCTCTTAGAAATTCTATTGACTCAATTAGTTTTCTAAATTAATTCAATTTTTTTTCTTTTTTTAGGAAAAATCTATTTAATTTTTTTAAAAATATTTATGTTAAATAAAATTTAATTTTAAAGTTTTAAATATATTTAATTTCGATAATTTATAATCTTATTTTTTTTTCCATTTAATATAAATATATTATCATTTTTTTTTGGTACAAAATATTTTATTTAATAACAACAACAAACCCTACATAAATATGGTGGGAGGTTTACTTGCATTTTAGAAAATGCAAATTTAGTACATTATTATTGATTTGCACTAAATTAGTATTTCAAAAATATTAATATTGGGAACTACATACATTAATTAACAAGATTGAAATCATTACAATTCAAGTGCTTAGTACTCAAATAAACAAATAACTCAACCAAAAGAAAAAACATGTAGAGAATTTCTTTCTTTCTTGCTTGCTTGCTTCAAGAATCAAAATCACCAATTTCGGAGTGTCATGTTGAAAATATTGATCGGATAACTATACAGCTCCGAGCCCAAAACCACCCGCTGGACAAGAATTTCGTTTACAGCTTGCGAGGGATGGAAAGCATCCCAGAAAACATGCTTGTTTCTCTCCGCACATGGTATTAAAAATGGAACACATGTTATTTGCCCTTTGAATTTTCCAATTCCACAGCATGCTGTATCCATTGTAATAAATCCTGCAAACATACATGTACATACAATAATTCAGAATTTCCTGTTAAAATTTACAAGAGCATCGATACTTTGTATTTACCTTTCAAATTCAAAAAAAAAAAAACTTAACTTACTTCTATAGTGTAAAGTTGTAAAGCAAAAACAATGTTTAAGGCTTTTCTTACCGAAACTTTTGGGGTTACTGATAATGTCAATAACTGCGCCGTAAGTGTTGCCATACACAAAGAATCCATCATCAAATCCTTTATTGAGCTTATCAACCAGTGATTTGAGCCCATCGTTGAACATACTAACAATTTCGTTAATATAATCAACACATTTTCCGGGCGCCGCCCCCCGGGCGGCTCTCTGGTTAGGGATGCAACCCAGAGGCCCAACACCGGCTATAAGGAATTTTCTCAAACCTAATTTATACAATGCCTGCATGCACGCATGCAGCAAAGAGTTAAATAATATCCTGATTATCAATCAGTATTTGCTTGGTTGGAAATTAAAATTCTTTAATTGAAATACTAATTATATATAATACCAGGATTTTCCGAGCGTAGAGATTGATTAAAAGGTTAGAAAATTGAGGAGGGCTGTAAAGTAGGCTGGTAGAATAGATTTTTGGCATGAGATAATTGTTGATATAGTCATTGCTTCCAAACACCAGAACTGCCATCGATTTGGAGAGATAATATGTCAAATTTCTTGAACCCATCATTGATTCTAATTTTTTCAATGTGCTCTCAAAATTCAGCACCTGCTGTCTCAAGCTATATCTCTCTCCCTGCCCCCAAAGTAATTCCAAGATGTTAAAATTTGAAGGAAGGAAATGCCAAAAATGTAAAATTGGAGACTTGAATTTCTAAAAATAATTTATAAATTAAGGGACAAAACGTTTGATTTTATTAAATTAGAGAATAATTTATTAAATGTACGTAATGTTTGCCGGTTTCCTCGAGGATGCCGGAAGCTGCTGAAGCATAATTTACTCCTCCGAGTAAACTGTTTCCCATTGAGTAAGGATCTAAAAAGGCTGGTGGGTAAGCCAAACCCAACATATCTCCTACAAAGCAAATTAACAAGAAATTATATATAATTGACAGAAAAATTTATTACCAAAACAAGATATATATTAAGAATAATTTAGAAATTTTTATTATCAAATTAAAAAAAAATTACACAGTGATGAAGATCTACTGGTAAATCGGTAGAACTTTGATGTGAATAATAAATATAAGAACTTACCAAGATAATCAACAAAGGTTTTGCCATTGGAAAATCTACCGGTTGGACCCAAATCGAAATCGATTCCATATGGAAAAAAATTGGACCTTGCCAAAGAGAAAAGTAAATCGTTGTTACCAACATCCACCAATGAATCTCCAAACACAAACATTCCTTTGACCATTTGTGATTCCACAACCCCATTTGAACAACTTAAGATCAGAACCACCACCAATCCGGCAAACGCCAGCCGTTGATTTGGTCGTCCGATCATCCTCATTCACAACCCAAAACGATTTTATCTTTGCTTAAGAATATCATATCAGTAAGTTTTGGACAAATATAAACAATGGGAAAATATTGTTTTCCATGTTCTTGAAAATGGCGCTAGTATAAAGCAAGAAAATGCAAGTAAAACCCAGAAAAATGTTGCGGTTTTCTGACTTTTTTCCTTGGATTTTTGGTTGCTTTCTAGCTCTTGGTAACGTCCAATTTTGGCTATACTTTCTTCTTTTTTTGTTGGCTTTTGTGATCTTAGTTTTACTTTGCATGTGAAAAACGAGGCATGCAAATAAAAGATACAACATGAAGAACATAAATGAATAATTATTCATATAAATTGAGGTAGAAGGCTGTTATTGAATTAATGAATAAGTAATTAATAACTTATCATTTGTGCGATAATTAGTAAATTTAAATTTAAATTGTATATCTTATAATTTTAAAAATTTTAAATATAGAACAATTCGATATGTGTCACATTATTTAAAATATTTTATTATTGATGTGATATTTTGATAAAATTATTATTTTATATTTTAAAATAAAAAATTTTTAATTTCAAAGAGTGTTGAATAATTTATTTATTTTAAAATAAAAAATTTTTTATAATGTAATTTTGTGTTGTTGTCAATCAGCCATTATATGTTAGTCAATAAACCATATCAGTAGCTAACAGTGTTTTTATTTTTTTGAAAACTATTAATTTTAATTTCTAGTTTTAAGTGTTATTTGTTATTTCACGACAAATATGTAATGTTTAAATATGTAAATCTTAATCATTTGATTATTTTTCATTCCTTGTAATGTTTAAATTTAAAAATAATATTAAAAATATAAATTGTAATATAAATTTATTTAAATAAATTAATTTTTAAATTATATTAATGTCACATTTCTTGTATAATTTATCTTTTTTTTTTCAAACCTCCTATGAATTTTCACTATCTTTCATAAAAATATGGGCCATATGACAATAACATAATAATGTTATCTAAGCGTTTATATCTGTAGTACTATTAAAATATAAATATTTAAAAAACTTAATGACTGAACATATAATGCTCTTATAAATAATTAAATAAATTTTACGTTATAGGAAATAAATTGATTTATAAAAATATATTTATGCAATGTTTAATAAAAAAAATATTTTAATTTTATTATCCAACTATAAATTTTTTAGGGTTAAATTAAAAAGAACAAACAAATAAACATCTTGATAACTTCTAAATAATTGAAACGGAATTATATTTAATGTTAAATAAATTTAAAAAATAAACAAACAAATATCTTTTAGAGTGACCTATCATTAATTATTTATTTTTTATTATTTAAAATAATAATTAATGTTAATGTATAAACCATATAAATATTATAAAATATCATTGTTCATTTTGTATACATGACAATTTGTGTTTGAATTAATTAATTTATTTAAACTAAGGTAAGATTGGATAAGTAAATTAAAAAAAATAAAAGTAAAAAATTTTATATTTATTTATTTAATTATATTATGTCGTATTAATTTATATAAATAATTTATAAATTTAATATTTTTCTTAAAACTGTAACAACAATAACAATAACAACATAAAATTAGAATCATTACATTAAACATTTTGATTACCAGCTGAACCCTGGTATATAACTCAACAAACTAAACACACCTAAAAGATCCTTCATCTTCTTTTCCTTCAGATCATCACTGGAGAGTCATGTTGAGTACATTGATCGGATAGCAGTCGAGAGTGGAGCCGTAAACCGCCCGCCGGGCAAGAATTCCGTTTACAGCTTCAGTTGGATGGAAAGCATCCCAGAAAACATACTGATTTCTATTCATACACGGAAATCCAAATGGAACACAAGTTATTTCCCCTTGGTTTCTTCCAATTCCACAGCAAGCTCTGTCCACAACATTAAATCCTGCAAAAAATTCCCAACTCATTTTTTGTTTTTGAATGCAAAAAAATCTGCTTTTGAAAACATAATTAAATATTAACCCTGTTTTGTTACCAAAAGTCGCAGGATTGTTGAGAATGTCACCAACTGCACCATAAGCGTTGCCGTAAACAAACATTGCACCAGGTCTTTTGTTGAGTTGATCAACGAGTAATCTGAGCCCTTCATTGTATGGACCAAGTATCTGATTAACGTAATCATAACATCTCCCCGGCTGCGCCTGGCCGGATGCTCTCTGGCTAGGTGTGCAACCAAGAGGTGCGATTCCGGCCAAGAAGAATTTTCTTAAACCTACACTATACAGTGCCTGCAACAAAGGGTCACAAACTATATATAATGTCAACAAATATAACATATTACCAGTTTTGATATATATATATATATATATATATATTCAATAATAGGAGCAATTTTCTTTAGGGTTGAAAATAAAGTACCAGAAGTTGGCGTGCATAGTGATTAAGGAGAAGATTAGCAAATTGAGAAGGATTGTAGTTGAAGCTGGAAGTGTAAATCCATGGCATGAGATAATTGTTGATGTAGTCATTGCTTCCAAACACCATAATTGCTATTGATTTTGACAAATAATTTGTCAAATTACTTGCACCCATCATTTGTCTTAATTGATTCAATGTGCTCTCAAAATTCAGCACTTGCTGGCTCAAGCTATACCTCTCTCCCTTCAAAAAAAATGATGTTACTCTCTTATGCAGACGTTCTCATTTAAATTTGCATAAGAAATTGTTGAAAGATAAAAATTTGCTAAATTCTGGACATACGTAATGTTGGCCAGTTTCGTCAAGGATGCCAGCGGCAGCTGAAGCATAATTGACACCTCCAAGTAATCTGGCTCCCCTTGTGCTAGGATCTGCAAAGGCTGGTGTATAAGGCAAACCCAAGATCCTTCCTACAAGAAAATTTTGTGAAATTTATTAATACATCTCTTACAATAAATTAAGAAATTATTTGTGTAAATTATGCGAGTCATGACTTCAACTAATTAACTAGTAAAATAGATTATGACTAGAATCTGTATTGAAAGAGTGATGCTTATTTAAGATTGTCGTTTCATTTGTATACATAACACAATCATATTAACGATGGTGATAAATATGAAATCTTACCAATAAAATCAACAAAGGTTTTGCCATTGGAAAATCTACCAGTGGGGCCAAACTCGAAATCTATTCCATAAGGATAATAATTGGACTTGGCAATAGAGCTGAGGAAATTGTTGTTACCAACATCAACCAATGAATCTCCAAACACAAACATTCCTCTGGTCATCTGTGATTCCACAACCAAATTTGAGTTACTTAAGATCAGAAGAACCACCATCATCAAGCCGGCAAACGACAGTCGACGATGAGAACGTTCGATCACAATCCTCCTCTGATCACCCATCGTTAATTCACAACAAAAATTGTCAATTTTACCCGTTCGTTTTTAAGAAAACAAAAAATTATGTGGGGCTTTGGGCAATATGTATGAAGATTTGAAAGTGAGATATGCATGGGAAAATTTTGTTTTCGGAAACGGTTCAGTATGCAGCGAGCAAATGTAAGCAAAACCCAGAAAACGTTGCTTTATTCTGGCATTTTTGTTGCTTGTTGGCTTTTTATAACGTCCGATTTTGGTAGTTTCTGCCTAGTGAGTTGGCTTATGTATATCTTGATGCTTCTTTTCACGTGAAAAACGACGCATGCAAAATTAACGGTGGGGGGTGGAATGGAAATGGGATAAGCACAAGGGTTTTGAGTTTAGGCTGTGCCAAACTTCTTGCTGGAGCTAGAAATGTCTCAATTCCAATTATGTTCAGTGCTGTGCTGTGTTGTGTCGTGTCATAAAATTTTCATTTACATATTCATTTTCAAATTCATGGATCATAATAATGCTTAGAATGCATAAAAAAAAAAAAAAATAAAAAAAATTAACACACATGAAATATTATTATTACACGAGTTTATTAAAACTATCCCACACAAAACTTTTCTTGAGTACTTAGACATTTATCTTCCATAGTTATAATGTATTCTTGGATCTATTTATATACTTTTAAGTCAATAATTTAACCAATTTTGAAAACATCTATTCTAGGTGCATCTCTGCTTCAAATATGTGTGTGTGATCAATGCAACAATGGGATTCCATTGCATCCCCACTCGGTTGGATGCAGGTTCACTAGTCCAAGAAAGGCGTAGCTGTCAAATGTTGTAAAAAGGATATTATATAATTAAGAATGCCTTCGAATGCCCAAAACACAGGAGAGAGTTAAATGAAGATAATGAAAACTTTTTCAAGAGGGGAAAACGAAAGAAGAACAGTCCAGTACAACTCAAGCAGTAAAAATGGGAGGAGATTCTATTATATACTTTTATAGTACTTTTGTAAAATGATAAAGTTTTACTGATTTATCCAAAATAACTATATTCTTCAATGTAACGATTCATTAGATGACATGTTATTTATGATTCAAATCTTCTTATTCAGACTACATGATAAATTTCGTCCCTCGTGTAAACAGTAAGCCCAATTTCCAGAGCATTAAGTGAAACAGCAACCAAAAAGTAGTAATTACCATGTAAACTCCTTGAATACTTCCAGGCAAAACCAACAGTTGACACTGCTCTGATAACCATTTCCACTGACAGCAAAGCTCTCTGCTTCCCTAGCAGTCTTCAACTGAAAAAGAAAAACATAAAAAGAACTGAAAAAAAATACTTGAGCATCCCATGGCAAAAGCACATTGCAGTGCATGTGCAATCAAATCATCAAAGTGAAATAACTACTGTACAATTTATACCCCCGCCAATGTCTTCTGAACAGGCATGTTTCTTGACAGTTACAAGGTAATTAAAAAGAATCCCACAAATAATCAAAGATTTAATCAAGAACAGTATGTGCAAATGTGAGATCTCATCACTTAGTTTTCAACAAATATTAAAGAACAAATTCAGAAATCTCTCAGAATATTATCCACTAACAATTTCACACCCCTTTATTGCTTGTCAATCACTTCTCACTTGTTTTCCTCCTAAATAGTTCATGCAAGACCAAAATGCCTATTTTCTCAGTCTTGGACTTGGTCCTCATATTGGGCCAGAATTTATCGTATAATACGGGTTTGGGCAGTCCGGAAGATGGTCATTTTTGTAAATGTGGTACTGAATAGCGAGACTCACTTGTATGATTGTCGATGGAAAATATTTTTTAAATAAAATATTAATATTATCTGTTAATTATTGTGGGTAAAAAAATTGTAAACACTACTGACCAAATAAAATTGATATATACCAAACACTTGAGTTATAGTTGTCATAAATGTACAAGTAAAAGTAAGCAAAAGCACTTTAAACTTTTAGGCTTAAACCTTTTTTTTTTCTTCTTTTTGTTTGCATATTTCTTTAAATTGATAAATCTCATTTATGACTGTACTTTTATATTTAATCAATAAAAATGTCTTGCTAAATTAAATAAATATATCAATTTAGATTGTTATTCAATGCATGTATATTCTTATTATAAATAATCACATGAGATAATGATTGTAATAAATACATATATTTTTACCAGTAAACATATATTATGCTTAATTTGTCTAAATTTTTTTAATTAACTAAAATTTTATTTGGAATTGAATTAATTTTATTTAATTTAAAAAAAAAATTATTCGATAATACTAATTTTTAGTAAAATTTATTTATTTTTTTAATTTTATAATAATTATAATTTAAAAATCACTTTACCTTAATATTAAACATAGTTTTATGCATAGACAAACTGTGGTCCGTGGACAGTGCTTGTTGGTTCATTAAGCTACTATGTACTTGGTGCCTGTGGGTTAAGCTACTATATAATTGGTGTTTGAGCCATTAATTACTTGTTGACTTGGAGATATGGGAGTAAGACCATTGGGACCATTTGTGTTGGTAAAGTTTTGTCCTTATGGGACCATTTCAAATTCTTTTAGCAAAATCATGAGTGAAAATTATGATGAAAACTCACTTTTCTTATAGCTTGTCGGGGTAAGAAGAGAAGATAGCTATTGAGATAATTAAGCACTTAACACAAGAGCTCATTACAACACCACAAACATGTATGGGACATGTTTCTTTAAATATTAAAGCAATATTTCAAAAATAGCCAAAGTGGTTTTCATTTTTAATCTTTTTTTCTTTAATTTTCTACCTTTACATACGCGTTAATTCCTTAGAGCCATTATTACTAATAATGATAAAAGGCTATTACACATATTAGCTCATTTTGACTATAAGAATAAAGTACACAAGAACAAACCCCACCACTTGCAATCTCTCCATTTTGCAATAAACTGAGATAGGAAAGGTTAATTAAGTGAGGAAAGGATATCCATTAAATCTTAATGTGGTTAATGGGAAGAATATTAGACCTAATTAAATTTCTCATCGATTTTTGGAGCAATTGGGGACCAGCAGTACTAGTTCACATTACAAAGGTCAATTATTAAAACTAAAATTTTATATTGACCTTGATAGCATCTTGGTGTTCTAAGCGGGTCTAAGATTCTCTAAGGGTTTTGCTTTTTCATCACAAATTAACACAATATAAAACTAATTTATATAATTTATATAATATAGTAAAGGAAAATAATCATTACAGAGATAAGATTGTTCAGGATTTAGTATTAGCTTTGGATTTCCGAGTCTTCGCCATGAGATTCATATGGTGCAGTAGCAGGTGTTAGAGATGGGTTTGAAGAATACCATCTTGACCAGAATAGAAAATTGAAAAAGTTGACGAGGCTGAGTGCAGCTAAAAGCCAATAGAAATAATCAAGTTTGTCTTTGTTGATATCATTTTCGTTCAGCCAACCATGGTCATGAGAGGATCTGCTGATTCTTGAAGTAATTTTGTTGACAAGAGAAACCAAAAGAGAGCTCAAGTAGAAACCAAATGAGTACGAGCAATAAGTCATGGCTGTTAAAAATGATTGCATCCCTTCTACTGATTGTTTGTAGAAGAATTCTATCAGCCCTACTGCTGTGAACATTTCTGAAAGACCAAATATGAGAAATTGTGGAGCAATCCAAAAGACTGATAGAATTTGGTTTGAATGCAAAGCTGAATTTCTTCTCTTTTTCTCTATTAGTGCTGCTGCCACCATTGACAAGGTTGCAACAAACAGCCCGACACCAATCCTTTGTAAAGGAGAAATTCCTGAATCTTTCTTGCTGATTTTTCTTGCAATCGGGACGAAAACGGTTTCATATAGGGGGACAACAAAGATTAGCAAGATGTATGGGATTGCTTGAAGAGAAGCTGGAGGGATTCGGAAACTTTCTGTGATTTTTGTGTTCATGGTAGCCCCTTGTTGGACTGAAAATGTTTGAAGCTGAGCCAAAATTGTGTTGAAAATTATTGTGCAAGCAAATATGGGAACAACAGAAATGATTATCTTCACTTGCTCAACTTGTGCCACAGTACATAATCTCCATGGACTCTCATTTCCATCTTGAACTTTGATGCAAGCCTTGTCAAGAAATCTGCAATATGCATATATAACACAACTTTTAAAGTTAACCCATCTTAAAACCAAATTAATCGTGCTGACAAAATTATTCTAAAATTTCAAAATGAAAAAGAGTACAGACAGATTAACATGTATGTGAAACACTACAACAATTCCAAAAAAAGCTTGCAAAACAATATATAAACTTTACCAATTCAACTTTTTGTTCAAATATTTAAGAGCAAATAGTTTGCTTTAAAAGAATTTTGTGCCCCACCTGAACTTTTCAGTATGGACGAGGCTCCCGACCTTAGGTGTGGTGGCTAAAAGGCGTTTTGGCTCAATATTAATTTGGCTTCCATGGAGTATTTCTTTGTTTGATGGGCAAATTTGTTTCCTTTTTGTAATTGCAGCAACAAGAACCTGGTGAGAAGAAAAATAAAAACAGGTTAAGAACGAAAAAAGAACAGAAATTTTTACATATATAATCAATTTTTATGAACATTAGCATAGACTTATAAGCATTAAGAGTTAATAAACATGAAATCAGAGCAGTAATCTAATGCCTTTGTACTAAAATTTTGTAATCTGCTTTTAGCAAGTTTAATATATAAGCAAAAGCAAAGGAAGAATCTATTTTTATGTTCACGTAGCCCATTTCTACAATTTATGCACTAAAAGAAATGGATCTAATTAATTCGCTACTTCTATATGCTTTAGAACGAACCAACATATAGAACCTGAAGTAAACAAAAAACATTAATTCCCAAAAAAAAAAAAAAATTGAATCAGACAAACGTAAAATCAAATACAAAACATCCGCGAAAAGAAAATCTCATATGGTCGGCAAAAAGAAGAGAAAGAGGAGACTATATAAATTAATTTAAAAATAATAAAGCATTACTAAACAAAAGAAATTAGTGAATTTAAAGATAGAATTATTTATAAAACAACAGTACTCAACAAATCTGGAGACAAAGGAACCTAGAGGAAGAAAACATTGAAAGCTCTTTGAATTAATAAATTAAAGATATATTAATTAATGTAAAGTGAGATTTTACTTGAGCAATTGGGATGAAAATACTTCCTCCAGGGAGATTATTCCTATAAACAACGGTACCGGAAATCAAGCTGATTAAGCCCATAGCCATAGCAGCTGCCGAGACGCCAAATCCGATATGCATTCCAGAATGAGTTTGGACCCAAACAAGAACAGTTAGGGCAATAAGCTCACCAGTGCAGAAAGCAAAATATGCAATATTGAAATAAGTTGAAAGCTTCTTGGATTTTTTGTTCTTGAATTGTTCAGCTCCATGAGAAATTATGTTAGGTTTTAAGCATCCACTTCCTAAAGCCACCAAGTACAGTGCAACATAAAACATCAAAGCTTTGTAACCCTTTGCTTCCTCACAAGTTTTATCGCTTCCATGAAATGATAGCATGTTGCAGGAAGGTGGCTTCAACTGTGGGAGACGAGCTTGAACAGAAAGCAATATAAAACCCTAATAAAAAAATGAAAACGAAATTATTATTATTATATATGCTTTTCTTTCCTACCCATTTGATTAATGGGGTAATGGATTCAAACCCATCAAGGAATAATTAACTAACAATATCCATATTTTTGTTTTGCACGAATTTGAGATATGTCAAGAGATTACAAAGGAGACAAGAATCTATAATGTGCAAATTGGGCTGAAAAAGCAACACAAATTATGAATGTCAGGGAGAGAGAAAAACAGGAGCACTTACAGAGAGTTCAACAAAGCCAAAGATCAACATTGTCGGCAAGCTACCAAGGTAAGAATCTGAGAGGAACCCGCCAAAGAGAGAAAGGAGAAAAACAGTTCCTATAAAGTTTGTGACAATATTTGCTGATTTTGATAAAGGAAAATGCATGTCATTGAAAACGTAAGTTATCAGATTGTTTCCTACAGCAGCAATTGCCATCATTTCAAACGCTTGAAGTCCTGTTATATACGCCCACAAAACAAAAACAAATTAATAAACAAGTACAAATCTCAAAAGAAAATTCGTAGATTTGGTGCAAGATAATATATATATAGCCATGCATAAATGGAAAGAAATTAGAGAGAGAGAGAGAGAGAGAGAGACCAAGAACAAAAGCAGCAGCAGTCATTCCTCCATGCTTGTTAGCTTTGCATGGTCTTCCTCTCCAATCGACAGCTGTTTCTTCAACAATATTTTCAGACAACATGGAATCTCTTATCAACTTCGACCCTGTCTTCTCCGTACTATCCATAATTAATATTTGCTGTCTACTTTGACTCAAGAGTCACTTAAATGTAGAATTCTAACAAGCATGCTAGAGAATTCTTTTGTGATTTTGAGGTTGGGAAGGCCTCATTTTATAATGTTATCTTGCAATTCCTCGTTGCCGATGTTTTCATTAAAATTTTTCCTCTTCCTCGTCGAGCTGACTCAGCTTAGTGGCATGTCCCATTGTGAGTTCTAATTTTTGCGCAAAACTTAGCAAAGCAAGTCGGCCCCCACAATCACTTCACTTCCATATTGCTGCCTACCATAACCTTTAATTCATAATAATTATAATAAAAATCTGTTTAATCGTATTTTTCTAACAAAAATACGATAATTACAAACATCTTTATATTATTACGTCATGAATCTCAAACTCAATTTTGTTGTGTCATCTCAACGGTAGGGGTGGGTCATAGAGAGAGAGAGAGTGGAGCATTAATTCCACTAATTTAGGTGCACTTAATTGTGTGTTAAGAGAGATTCCCATCCCCTTCAAAAAACTTCTATCTCATTCTCTGCCGCGGAACATTTTTCTTGCGGTCCAAAATCCAATCATGTCAATTTGGGTGCTGATCCAATATAATTCTTATCATTTTCCTTTTACACCAGTAAAATCTTAAAATTAATAATAAAAAAATTATTTCATCACTTCCCCACTCCAATATAACTTAAGGTAGTTAATTATTATGTGCGTAAGTGTTAGTTGATCAGTTCTAGTTTGAACATTGACCTTATAACACAGAACTAGCTAGCACTATTTGACACCAGTTAAGAATCTGAAGTTGCCTAACATTTTGTTGGATAAGAGTCAAAAGTTAGCAGCTACTTCAGAAAATTGTAAAGCAATTGCCAATAATACTATTGTAGCAGAGAAAGATATGCACTCGATCGACGATCAGTGCCTCAAATTCTTGAGTGGACATGTGGCATTAATTAAACCATTTGAGCTAAGAGTTCGCATTTGCCCCATTATGCAAAACTACTTTTTTTACAGTAATCGATTGTGTCTTTCTTCCTTTAGACAAAAGCTAAAATCAAAGCATATATGATTCACTGAAATGCACAAAGTGCAAAAACTGTTTAGGAGTATCTTAATATATCGCATAACGAATCAAACAATTAACATATGGGAAATTATTAATGATGTTTAGTAGCTTAAATTATAAGTCATTATAGAGTGAATTGTCCATCTGTTTTACACGTAGAAGATGTTAAACAGGTATGAATCCACAAAAAGAATATGATAAACTAGCCATATATGTGACATCTACTCAAATAAGATATCTCTTTTTTAATTTTAATAAGGTTTATGCAATGTTGATAGGATATATAGCTGAGGTCCTAATCCATCCAGGTAGGCCAGTTTTGCCTATGTTATTAGTTCATTTTATTCAATCTCAAATTCAAATTTTAAAACATTCAAACGTTCACATTAAGAATGATATAGATATGTATAGAAAATAAAAGGTGAATTGTGATTGGTAACATCTAAGCAATTGGCGATATAATTGATTGAAATCAAAGTGATGATATATGTAGATGAATTTGAATACATGAATGATGAAAAAATATATATATAGTGGGCAACACGTGGACGGTAGCCCCCAACATTTTGCTTTGTTATTATCTTTTCATTTGCCAACGCATCCAATAAGAAATAAACTACAATTAGTAATGCAAGAACAATGAATCAGTCATGTCTCGGTTGTTTTCGTGCCCCACACGACAAAATTCAATAGTTAGTGGAGAACATTGAGTCTCATTATATATATATATAATATACCACTAATTACAAGCTAGGGTTAAATTGCTGTATTTCAATTGCATTTTAATTTTTGAAATCCTCTTGCAAAAGGGTCGAAAGAGATGAAAAAAATGATATATATATATATGTGTGTGTGTGTGTGTGTGTGTGTGTGTGTGTGTGTGTAGTTAAATAATTATGAACAGTTTTGTGGTCATATAACAAACACAATAGGCTGTTAATAAGCATGTACTTTTTCCAACTTTCAATAAATTTAGTGCCATTTTGCTTCTAACTTTCAATAACTTTCAATGAGTGAGAAGCACTTGTACATGAGAAGCATGTGATTGTCAACTTCAGACATCAAAACAATAATAATTTCATTTTAAACTTAACTTATGGTAATGAAACTGCCTCGGGAGGCAGTAATTAGTGGGATGACTGATAAATTTGAAGAGAAGATTAGAGAAACCTAATTATTATTAAAGTATGTTTTGACTTTGGATTACCACAAAGATCAAAAGCATCTAGTAGCTAGCCACTGTCAAGAGGATGGATCCCACAATATTAATTTCTTGTTTGCTTATATTTTGGTTCTTGGATTTTATTATTTCGATTTCTGACTTTAATTTAATCACCTCTTTCATTTTCCTTAGTGGAACTTAATAAATAGCTTAAATAAAATAACCCAAAAATCTAAAAATGAGGCACATTCATCTATTAATGCAATATGACAATTAGCAAGTCTTTTAACTTTGTGAGCCAAAGAACAACCATTACTTTTAATCCTTAAAGAAAGTGGAATCATGTCTATACAGAGATATATAGAGACATCTAAATTGCCATACTCCATTTGATCTACTGCATCTCATAATTATTATGATATATGCTAATAAACCAAATTAAACTTATATATTATTTTGTTGCTTACAAGAAGAAGTGGTTTTGCCAATAAATGCTTTTGAAAGACAAAAATATTCGAGAAATTTGAAGAACAAATAAGAAAAGAGACAAGGTGAAAATTTGTAACATTTTAGTTTTGACCATAAATTAAAGAAGGTAGTGAGTGCCTTGGAGATTTGATGTCTGCCATTTTTTTTTTTTTTTTGCCCATTAATCAAAATTTTATTGGCTTAATATTATAGCAATATCCACTGGGGTAAGAAATGTAGTCAAGTAAGAAAATCATGATTTAAATATTATTATTATTTTGTAATTTTTTAATAATGAAAGATATACAGAAGTTATTGATGATGTTAAAATAATAATAATAAAAAAAGCATGCATGCATGTATGTATGATCTATGTTTCAAGGGATGTGATGTGCATCGAATTTGAGTGGAGTCCTTCAATATGTCAAGTAGTTGCAAGAGGAAAAGGCAATGAACTTGGATTTGTGATTGTGTCTGGCCATCCCACACACAATTTTAAATTCCTTCGGTGCATTTAACTTATTTTATTTTAATTTGTATTATCTATTTATAAATATTTTTATAATTGGTAATAAAAATTTAATAAAACAATACAATATAATTGTACAATAAAATATCAAATTAAAATTTAGAAAAATTAATTCTATTTATTTATTTATTTCTATTTAATTAAAGCAAGAAGGAACGAAAAAAAAAAGAAACACAATTTTCTATTTATTTATTTATTTCTATTTATTCATTTTATGTTACTACATTTTTTTTTGTTTAATTCTTTAAATAGACTTGTGCTTGGCCCGAGCATTCGTCGTGCCTAGAGTCCTAACCCAATAGTTTACCCGCCCTATTACTATACGCAGGCCGGACCGGACCTCTTTCATACACGGCCTGAGTGGCGGTGCCGAACCCACATGTTTACCATGTCTTGCAGACAATGGTAACCCATGTTATAGGCCATAGGTAAACACTGTACTTGAATACAAGTGCATGGTTTTCGCATGTTGAAAAGAGATGGCACCATGTTCTTGTCATTACATATTTTAAAAGAGAATGTACAATAAGATCATTTAATTTAACAAAAAAAAATAGATAAAAAAAATAATAATAATAATAATTAAATAATTTTATTTATTATTATTTATTTTATTTATATATGTACTTTTTATTATTATTTT
>CP135535.1:8399752-8409791 GCA_032402905.1 Khaya senegalensis
CTCTTTTTCTTTTTCATTTATTAAAGAGTCTTAACATATTACTTATGCTGACGACTTAAAATTTTCTATTAATTAAAATACAGTGATGGTATGCACACTTGATAATTTTCTTTAAATTTCTAGTGTCTACATCTCTTCAGTGCTGCATAATCTTGATATTATTTCTCTGCTGCCAAACAATAATCCGCTTGCTTGCTGTCGTTTCCCTTCACTTGAAAGCTGCAAGCGAAACTTTGGATCGTCATAGTGGTAGAAGATCAGCCTAAAAGCATCTCCTCCCATGGTTCGCATTGGCACTAATTAATTAGTAATTTTATGAAGCCTCATTGCTATTGCCTATAATGAATTATAAAAGTTCAAGTTTCAACTTACTTCTTGGTGCGAGGTGTAGATATAGAGAAAAAGAGCCAATCCTAGAGTCATTGCACTAACTGAGTCCTTGTACTTGGGTGGTAGTCCTGCAAGCAAAATATCGATGAAAAACAAATTAAGACTATATAAATGATTAATTATATAAGTTAGCTCTGAGAAGAGAACCTAGAAACTTAATTAACTTATCAAATAATTGGCGGCGAAGAACTTCTTGCACGGTTTTGTTGTTACAAACAAAATTGTGACCTCTAAAAACTTAATTCCTCGGCATCATTTCTCCAGGCGGCAGACTCTTGTTTCACTTATCAGCCGCCCCCGTCAGCTGAGGCAGCAGCATTTTCAGTCCTAAATTCTTCATTCTCATGATATCGCTGAAACTTAAAATTTCTTATAGTAACAATATTCATGGTTGTCGTCCATGGACTGAACATTCTTGATCGTATGATGATTCCCCGCCTACGTAAGTAATGTAACCATCGCTGCCGCGTTCCTCCAGGTCTGGTGGCCGTCTTCGATGGAGGCTGCCGTGGCCCGCTGATACTCTATACCACGTTGCCATATTGACCTTACACTAATGATAGAATTCATCATTGAAATTTTCAGAATGATACAGTAATGTACATTTTTTTTTAACCAGTTGTTTATTATATACATAGGTGTTAGCTAGCTTGGGATCAAACTAAAATGTAAAGACTACTCTTAAATTGGTGTTGTTTTGAATTTTTTTTTTTTTTTGGGCATGAATCTTGATTTGCTTAAATATTTACATCCGATTTAATTAACTATAAATCAATATTTCAATAGTCTTAATAGACAATTAATGTATTAAAAATCTTGGATCTTGATTAAACAACTAAGTAAATGTCGTCTAGAAATATTTTCTCTCGATGGCTTGTGGTCATCAAACAGCTAGCATTTAAACACAAAAGCTTGATTAATTAGATAGCTTAATGAATTAGTTACCTTAGCCATTATTGTTAGTTGACAGTTGGCTTGTATCCTAAAAGCAAAAGAAAAATCGAAAACCAAATTTGACCATTGAACATACTTCATTTATTTCATGCACATAAAAGTCGAAATCACGAATCTATACAACTTGTATTTAATCACATTAAAATTCTATGAGAGAGGAGCCATGCATTTTGCTAAAACTTAATTTGGCATGTAAAAACTAAAGAGATTGGGTTCTTTGAACGTGCATTAATACTATCTTCGAGAATTATTTTCGGGAACTCGATTTTATGCTAAAATCCAAAGATTTAAAAGATATCTCAGTGGTTAATTAGTTAATTAATAGGAAAAGTATTTACACTGAAAAGGTTGATGATCATTAAGAGAATGGAAAATAACAAAGTAAGTAATGGATCAAATGAGCACAGATTTTCCATAAAATACCCAGTATTATTGTACATAAATATCAATCTTGCCATGTGGAACTGTACAATAAAAAATTATGGATACATGTAAAAAGATAATTAATTAATGTTAATAACAAAATAATTAACAATAATATTAAACAGGAAGAAAGCGTGCAAATGAATCAAGCAAATTAATCTGAAAGCTCTCAAAGTCGTACCCACATGTGCCAACCCTAGCAATGGCGACTGCGTCTCCAACTGTTGAATAATACCATTAATTAATGAGAAATTAGTATGAATTTGATAATATATAAATTAATTAAAATGATAAATGGATATAAAATTAAGGCCGTCCAATCAAAAGTGAAAATCCCAAGAAGTTCAGTAGCAGTTTTTCCAAGCTCTTGCTTTGGAAACAATCAAATATCCCCATGTTTAAGTATTATTATTTGTTTTCTCGGGATCATTTCTCTCTTTAATTACTTCCATTTAACTATAATTAATTATTTAGCACAACTTCTAGTCCCCGAGTTTGTGCAGCGCGTGGATCACTCTATACTCCATCTCATGCAAAAAATTAAAAAAAAAATTGCCGAGGTTGAAATTTTACGAATTTAAATAGAGATTGTGACACAACTTAATTATGTATATATCTTGTAATTTATGCCATAAATGATGTGGTAGTGATTTAATATGTTATAATATTTTGTCATATTATATTATATCTTGAATGGAAATATCTAAAATATAAAGTTAACCCCACCTTTGTATTTATCTAAATAATGCTTCTATACATATGTTCATACTTCATAATATGATAAAACCAGCTAGTGCAAAGTTAATTTCTAATCGCAGTTTGCCATGATATAAAAACCTTAATGTTTCAAAATACAATTAATTTTATAATTAATTGGATTTGGAGAGTGATTATTCCCACGCTCCATAGAAGCATGTAAACCATAACAAAATAGAAGGAGATCGCCCTGGCAATTAGCTAGTTTCAATTTCCTTATACTTGCTTTCTACGATACCTAGCTTTAACCATTCCCTCCGCCGTAGCCACCGGCCGTCAACTTTCTCACTTCCACCATATACCCCCGTTGACACTCTCCTATACCTCCTCCTCCTTCCTATTTATGCCTGTCTCCTCTAACTTGTATAATTTACCACGTACCAAATTTTATTTCTTAGCTAGCTCGATTTCTCATTCTTCGAATTCTTGTTATCCTTAGTTCATTTTCAGTACGTACGTATAGTTTTACCGTTTTCACGTTCGGCTTCTGGGCATGGCTTCTTCTAGCGGCGGCGTTCCTCCGGGTTTCCGGTTTCACCCCACGGATGAAGAGTTGCTTCATTACTACCTGAGGAAGAAGTTGTCGTTTCAGAAGTTTGACATGGAGGTTATCAGAGAAGTCGATTTGAACAAGATGGAACCTTGGGAGTTGCAAGGTAAATTTGTTTAAGCATGCTTAATTTGATAGCTATATAAATTTTAGTTTTCTATTTTTCGTTTGAATTTTATAGGAAAATTATCCAAATTTTAGTCACAATAATATTTAAAACTAATGATAATTGCATGTATTTGTTCCAATTTTTGTTTAACTCGGATTGATCGTTGATATTATCAATTTTGAAATCATAGTTTGATAATAAAATCATAATCTTCCCCACCGTATGGAAGTTGAATCTCATGTATGAGTTAATTATATCTTGCTGGAAAATTCATGAACACTTTCAACATTGTTGAAATTCACTCGAGATAATTGTTGAAGTTCTGAAAATAGGGATTAGTAAAAAGACCCTATAACCCTGCATGAATTCTGGCATGGGATATAGCTAGGTTCTAAAAGTTATCTTAATTACTAATAATTCCACCAGGTCCTTTATCACGTGATACTTACTTGTAATTTCTGATTAACAATTACAAGTTTCAATGCCAGATGATTGCGGAATTGACAAGTCTTGATCAGATTTACAAAATTCTTATACTTAGTATAATATACAATTAAGTTGAAGTTTATCCTAACATCTGGGTCAGATTCATGAATTAAATCTTATTACGATATATAAAGAATAAAGAATCATTGACCCTACACAGATCCGTCTCCTCCACGATAATGTTAAGCTATATATAATATCAAAATCAACTCAGTCAACAAAAGAATTAATGAAAATTTGATCCTTATATTAATGAAGAATTTAAGAGAATATTTCTGGGTAAATTTTTTGTGGATGATGCAGAGAGGTGTAGGATCGGATCGACGCCGCAAAACGAGTGGTATTTTTTCAGTCATAAGGACAGGAAATACCCGACGGGTTCGAGGACAAATAGGGCCACCAGTGCAGGGTTTTGGAAAGCAACAGGGAGAGATAAGTGCATCAGAAACAGCTACAAGAAAATAGGAATGAGAAAAACCCTTGTTTTTTACAGAGGAAGAGCTCCACACGGCCAGAAGACAGACTGGATTATGCATGAATATCGGCTTGAAGATGGTGATGATGCTCAAGGGAACTCTAATGTGAGGGTTTTTTTTTTTGTCTTTTTTACACAGCAAAAAGCTCTAAACATATATATGCTTTTTCTTGTCATTCATAGAGGCACTTATCCCAAAAGCATTTCCATAATAATAAAAATCACTCGTCGCATCTTTTGCAGGAAGATGGTTGGGTAGTATGCAGGGTTTTCAAGAAGAAATATCTATTCAAAATCGGAAACGATCAAAACTCAAACATGAACTCGTCGTCCTCAGATCATCATCATCATCAACAACATCAATTCAATCATTCGAATCATCACACAGCTCGAACTTCTGCTTTCATGCAAAGAGAAAACCAATTTCTCCTTCGTCATCACCAACTTCCATTCGAACTCAACAACAAACCAGAACTTGCCCTCCATTATTCAACTCCTCAAATTTCGCCAACTCCTCAATACTCTCTCCTCCAACCCCCAACACTACTTCCCAACTACTCCACTCTTCCTTCCACTGCCGCCGCCGACGACTCTTCACCGGCCTCCATGGTTAAGCAACTGATGGCAAACCCTAGCAGGGACTGCGACAGCGCCTGCAGTGAAAGCCTCAGGTATCATCATCATCAAGCTTGTGAGCCCGGCTTGGAGGTTGGAACATGCGAGCCGATGGTCGCCGCCGCTGGAGGAAGAGAAGATCAGGGATTGAATGATTGGACGATGCTCGTTACCGAGGATTCAACAAAGGGTGTCAGATTTGAGGATGCAAGTGCACAACACCAAATTAATCAGCTTTCTTTGCGCGGAGAGATGAACTTTTGGGGCTATGAAAAATAATTTAATCCATTTTATTTTCTTGGTTCCGGATTCATAATTAATTGTTGTCAATTACTTAGAACTCATATCTATACAAATTTAAATGGATTAAACAACCCCCCAGCCCCCATATAAACTAAACACTCTCTAAATTGATAGCAATTGATTCTTGTTTGTATCTAATTAGTCGTTTGTTGAGGTGATTTATTCATCCAAGTTTGCGTTGTTGTTCAATACTATTCCTTTTTTCTTTATAATTTATTTTTTTCTTTTGTTCAAAGTATAAATTTATAAACCCAAATGGATCAAAGCAAAGATAAATATATCACTATAATTAATTATTGAACTTTATCTATTCTTGCAAATTATTAATATCCTTTTATATTAACATCAAAATAACTATTACAATAAAGTACAACCATTCTTCTCTCTATTTCTTTTAATTTTTTTTTTCATTCTTTTGATTTATATAAAAGCATGGATTATACACTATTCCCCTTTAAATTCTTTGTTATTATTGAACATAAATTTAAAACTCCACTATTTCATTAACATTAGATTAACTAAAATTTTATTTAAAGGTATAATATTTTAAATTTAGTTATAAATAAATATATTTAATTTGCACTAATGTCTTAATTAGTTTTTAATAAAAAAATTATAATGTAAAAGTTGATGAACTCATGAAGCATAATCATATTTCATAAAATTTCAAACTTTTTTAATTTAACATTGATTGTGTAATTTAAAAACCTACACTTATAAGAATATTTTTGAGATTAAAAATCATTGTTAGTTTGGCCTGATTTTTTATATGAAATTTAAATATGATCAAAAAATAATTATATTTAGTTAAAAATTTATTATTACAATGTAATAAAATAATAAATTATTTTACAAATTATAAAATTTATCATTCAATTAATGAATATTATTTAGAACATAAATTGATATAATTACTTGGGTGCCTAATTTTACTCTTCTGATAATTCTAAAAATTTTGAGAAATATTTTTGTTTTCATAGTTCCAAACCCAATTTTCTTAATTATTTTCCAAATTAATAAAAATTCAGCCACCTCCTCTCTCACGTGACTTCAAGCTCTCACATTTTCCCGCTAAAACGTCTCCTTTGTTCGCTCTTTGTCGACTCCGGGATCAGAAGCCCTAATAAAATCCCCTGCTTTAATCTACGGTAAACCTTGCTGAATCTCTCGCT
Source organism: Khaya senegalensis (assembly GCA_032402905.1). NCBI lineage: Eukaryota > Viridiplantae > Streptophyta > Magnoliopsida > Sapindales > Meliaceae > Khaya > Khaya senegalensis. The sequence goes on from CP135535.1 coordinate 8,405,986, forward strand.
CTGTTCTCCAATCGATTTCCCATCCACGCTCGCAAATTCTACCTCTGCTTCTGGTGAGTCCTTTTCCCCTGTTTTCTTTCACTAATTTCGTCAAAATGTTATCTTTGTCCATGGCTTTCCGACCACCCACATTGTCTTCATTGTAAAAAAAGATTGATGGGTTTCATAATCTTTACTCATTTCTTATAATTAGGAAAATTCTGGAAGATATGTTCTTGCTTGGATTTCTTGGTTAAAAAAAAAAAGCATCGCTTTCCTTTTCTTTGCCTAATTGTTTGGACAAAGATCAGAGATGATCTTGATTGCTGACTTTTTTCTGGCTTGTGCTCTGATCTAATCTTCAAGGGAAAAGAGAATAAAGAAGGAAAAATTTTCAATTTCTTGCGCTGGTTTGTGAAGAGAAATGGAGAATGACGACGAAGCGAAGAGGAGGGAAATGGAAGAGAAGCAGATAAATGAAGAATACAAGATATGGAAGAAAAACACTCCGTTTCTGTACGATCTTGTCATCACACACGCGCTCGAATGGCCTTCTCTCACTGTTGAGTGGCTGCCTGACAGAGAGGAGCCGCCTGGCAAAAACTACGCCCTTCAGAAGGTGATTATTGGCACACTCACTCCTGACAACGCGCAAAACTATCTCATGCTTGCCCAGATTCAGATTCCTCTTGAAGACTCTGAGATTGATGTCCGATTTTATGATGATGAAACCTCTGATTGTGGCAGCTCTGGCAGCGTCAATTCCAAGGTAGTATAGTCAAATCAATGAAGATGATGAAATTTAGTTGAATGCTAGATGTTTGTTTCATTGTATCCTGCTTAATTAGCATAATAGTTTCCTAAAGATTAAACCTTTATTGTTGTTAAGATTAATTCCAATGCATCATTTCCCGATTCACACATGATTAGAAAGACTTTTAGATTTTAGACTGGATATAAGGAATGTTTCTTTGTATTTGCAGATACGCATAAGTAAGCGAATAAGTCATGATGGAGAGGTTAACCGGGCTCGTTATATGCCCCAAGACTCGTCCGTTATTGCAACCAAGACTGTCAGTGGAGAAGTCCATGTCTTTAATTGTTGCCAGCATCCATCGAAGCCTTCTTCAGATGGTGTGTGTAGTCCTGATTTGAGGTTGAGGGGCCATACATCTGAAGGGTATGGGTTGTCATGGAGCAAGTTCAAGCGGGGCCATTTGCTTAGTGGTGCTGAAGATGATGAAATATGTTTGTGGGACATTTGCGCGACTCCTGAGAATAAGTCTCTTGAGGCTATGCAGAAGTTTAAGGTTAAGTTCTTGTTGAATGATGAACTTAATGTTTTACTATAATCAAGTTGACACAAGGTCATGTTTAGAATGTAGAAATGCATTGTGAAAAAGCTGACTTTAGCAATTCCTTGTCCAAATAAAGCACCTGATCTGCTGTTAAATTGAGATTTCATGCTTCTAATTAGCTCTAGCAGATCATTAAGCGAATATATGCAACATTGCTCTGTAATGTTCAGATATTGATGATTATCATGATAAAATAGGTTCCTAAAGGTGGTGTAGAAGATGTTGCATGGCATATGAAGAATGAAAACTTGTTTGGTTCTGTTGGGGATGATCAAAACCTGCATATATGGGATCTACGAAGCCCATCTGCTAGCAGTCCCGTTCAATCGGTTGTTGCTCATCAGGATGTGGTGGGTATTTGAATACAGGTTTCAAGCATTCTCATGAAAAAAGGGTTAACTTGTTGATAGTTTCATGTTAATAGTGTCTTCTATGCTGGAGTTTTGAAATGCTGACTTAAATTGCTTGGTAATCAAATGTGATTACTCCATCATGTTAGGTTAACTGTATATCTTTCAATCCCTGCAATGAATGGATTTTGGTAACTGGTTCTGCTGATACCACAGTTAAGTTGTTTGATCTGCGCAAGATTAGCACTGCACTTCATACATTTGACACTCACAAGTAAGAATTCACCCCTTTCATTTTCATGTTGTGCCCATGCATTTGAGTTCTAACTTTTCTTTTAGGCATCTCTTTTTACCTTTTTGTTTGTAATTTCCACAAAAGGGAGGAGGTTTTCCAAGTTAGTTGGAGCCCGAAGAATGAGACCATCCTAGCTTCTTCCTGTGTTGGTAGAAGACTAATGGTCTGGGATCTTAGCAGGTCCGTGATTGAAGTTGTCTCTTGAATCATTTTTGAAATTTCCCAGTGAAAAAATTTCCTTGGTTTAGACATCAATAATTCGATGAATATTGCTGTTTTCCGTTACCTTTTATTAATTTGCTGTTTCTTTTTCCAGGATTGGTGCTGAACAAACTTTGAAGGATGCTGCAGATGGTCCACCAGAGCTGCTCTTTATCCATGGTGGTCACACGAGTAAAATTTCAGATTTTTCATGGAATCCATGTGAAGATTGGATTATTGCTAGTGTAGCAGACGACAACATTCTTCAAGTATGGCAGATGGCTGAAAGCATCTACCACGATGAGCACGATGATTTACCTGAAGATTAATTCCAAAATTGTTTCTTAATGTAGCGAGGTGACGGGAACCCCGTATTATACACACGGCGGAAGTAGCCTATTGCAGAAGAAAAGATGCAGTTCTTACATACATAGTTCACCTCACGGTCCAAGTTAAAGCAAATAAATAAATGGGCCATCAGTTTTTCAGCTGAAGCCCATCATTAGCAGCCCACAAGATCAAGCCGTAGGCCTTTCAAAAACTATCTGTTACTTCTTCTCCATCCTAGTCATGCTAAACAACAAACTCAACAAGAGAGTTTGTTGTTTGTTCACGTTCTTCGCCCTTTCTACCTGAGGACAGCAAGGCTATATTCGATTCTTCTACACAGCTCATCATTGTAGATCTTATCTTGTAATGTTGATAGCTTAATTACCAGGTCTCTTCTTGTATATAAACTAATTTTCATTTTCTGGAGAGGTGGGTTGTAATCTGGAAATCCATAACTCATTTTGCTTCTTTGAAATACAAATAGTCATGTCAGCTATTCTGTGACTTGTGGCAAAACTTTTAACTGTCCACTCTTAACCCCCACAAAAATGAAGTCTTTTGATCAATTTGCTGAACTATTTGTATGTTGTCTGCCATTCACATGGGTTGTATGTTTTTGTTATTCTTTGCTTTCAATTTCTCCCTTTCTGTCCGGCGAACTAAAATTTGATTTTTAAACCTTTTGCATCCCTTGAAACAAAATCAGTAACTAATAATCAACACAAAATATTAAGCTATTAAACACTAAATGCACAAAAAGAATGATAAAATTAATTTAGTGTCCTTAGAATGTTAAAACTTCATTTCAAAACGTTGTTAATCCAAAATTAACAATTGAAGTAGTTACGAAACTAAATGTCAATTTCGAAATTTGAGACAGACAACGCATTAATATGGTACATTTAGTGGGATTTTCTTAAAAAAAAAAAATTATTTAAGAGAGAGAGAGAGAGAGAAAAAACAAAAAAGAAAAAGAAAAAAGAGGGGCCTTGCCTAGTACGTAGAAATCAAATGACAGTTAACCTTTTTTTGTCCTAAATAATTCTGTCAAATTACTCCTGCCGAAAGATTCTGGTTATCTCATCTGTTGCTGGTTTACAGCTGTACTCTTAACTATATTTCTTTAGTTGATAAGTCTGTTAACTAATCCGTTAGTTTGTTAATTATCTTGTAAACAATACAACTGAATGCACGTAGAGTTTCATGGATTAGATTAGTTAGTTACACGCTCTCTGTATATGTTAGTGATCATTCATGTAAGTTTTTGCTGCTAACAAACAAAGTTTCTTTCTC
>CP135535.1:8412726-8491035 GCA_032402905.1 Khaya senegalensis
TATTTTTTGTTAATTTTTAAAATTTTAAAAAAGGTATGTGTTAATTTTTAAAACTTTAAGATTAATATATAAAAAATATTACTAATATTTAAAATTATATATAAAAATATTTTAATTATTTTATTATTTTAATTACTGTTAAGAGATACTTTCTATTAATTTTATGAAATCTTATATTTAAATGTTATGATTTCAGAGGAATATTTAAAAATACCCTAATTTTAAAATACTAATTTACTATATAACAACACTATTTAGTTTAAATCAATACTAATTTACTTTAAACAAGTACAAAACAGTAATTTCAACTAAATTCGCATTTTATTTGCACTTAAAATATGCATAAACGGATTGGGTTTAGAGCATGGGGAGACGAGGGTAGGTGCACATGCACTTAATGGGTAAGAGAGTATTGTTGTCTTGCAATTTCACTGATTTCTTTCTTAGAATGAATTTCAAGCTTTTAGATTGCCTAAATGTCCAATCCCAAGACTAAATTAAATTGCTTATTCTCCCTTTGGTTCTCAGTTCATAATCTCTTTTCATTTTCACTTTTTCTTTGCACAGTTACTGTATGGGAACAAGATTCAATTTGGCGGAGGCAATATTTAGAGGTGAAATATATATATATATATATATATAGGTGAATAACATTGAAGCTCTAGAACTCAAAACACAAACAATTAGGAAATCAAAGTGCCAGGATCAAATCAATTAAGGTTTAACATTTAACACCTTTCAAATTTGGTCCATTAGATGTACAAAAGCATTTAGATTTAAGTAACAAGAACAGTAGCTAGAACATTCTAAAATCATAATGTAGGAGCTCTCTCGGCGTTTCCGGCGAGGACGGTAAGCAAATTGTTGCCAAAAGGATCACTGAGATGCTTTGCAAGGTTCTCAACTGGACCTTCACCTGTGACATAAGCTTGGATGAAGAAACCAAGCATGGAAAACATTGCAAGTCTTCCATTCTTGATTTCCTTCACCTTTAGCAATGCTGCCTGGTCAGGATCCTTTGCTAGCCCCAAGGGGTCAAATGGACCACCTGGGTGAAGCTTGTCCTCCAAATCCTTCCATGAGACAACATCACACATCCAAAATGTCAGCATTGGTAATGCCTAATGCCTAAATGAGCATAATCTATGCTTTCAGTTCTTCTCTCGAGTAAGTACCAAAAATTAATTTGCGGGACAAAGATTATGATGAGCAGAGGAAATCAGCGTACCAAACCATTGATGATTCTGTAATATTCAGCACCACCAACGAGAACAATTTCAGCAATGACAGCAACAACCAGATTGATGGGGATGTTCTTTCCGAAGTAATTCAATGTGTTTCCATCAAGGAGAAGAGCTCCAGTCTGTAAAATCAACAAACAATTAAACGAGATCATCAGGAATTTCTAATTTTATACTTTTAATTTAACAATCAAGGAGATCAAATGAACTGAAAAAATGTATACCTTGAACCAGACGGCTTCGGGGCCACAGTTGGCACCAAATTTGTTGAAGGCTTCAGGAATGATGAATCCAGCAGCTCCAAGCATGGCCCATCTGGCATGAATCAACTCATATGCCTGGTATCTGCAGTGAAAATTAACCGGACATCATTATTCTTCCTCGGCAATTAATGAAACTGTTCGTTTTGATAATCTCAATCACTAATACCACAAAATATTTTGCTCAACTTACTTGCTGAAGTTTTCTGGCTTCTTGCTGAGACCAAAAGGATCATAACCATAGCTGGATGAAGCAACAAAAATCAATATTAAGTTTTGAAAAACGTTCAAACTGAACAACTATCTGTGGCTCTGGAGTAAGAAGAAGGAGAATCTTACTCTCCGGGAACTTCTCCAGTCAAGTACTCGGGGATCTCAGATCGGTCCAAGAGTCCCTCGGGCAAGAAAATTCTTCTGTCAGGACCTGAAAATACCACCATGTAATCTATTACAAAGCTTATAAATTGTTATTTGAACATGAGCTTCTGTCTGATGCTATGTTAGATAAACCAATCGACCCAAAAGTTTAACTTGTTCTGTATATACTTACCATACCACTTGGCGAGCTCATCATCGGCAGGGGAAACGGCAGCAGGCTTAGGCTTGGGAGGAGCAGGCTTCTTCTTGGAGAAGAGAGCAACAGTCTTAAAAGTTCCTGGGTTGGAAGCATTTGGAGCAGAAGACCTAACGGCACTTGTGACATTGAGAGGATTTCCAAGCATTTCCTTCACTGCAATGGAGGCAGCAGAAGTTGATGCTGCCAAAGAAGCCATGTTTTCAGGTTGCCGCTGGTTTACAAAATGAAATGGGTGAATGGAGGAAGAAGAAGAGGCAGAAGAGAGCGGGGGATGAAATAAAGAGAGGAAAATACTATATGGTAGAACAAATGGATGTGGACATGACACTTGGAGGTGTGATTGGTTGGTTGTGGACTGGAGAATGTGTAATCTGATGCTGAAATTTGATAGGCCAGAATCGTTGATGTGGCAGATCATGGTGCTGATGTGGAATGCTCTTAAAACTTTGTGGATTGCGTTGCTTTGGATAACAATATTTCTTATCCATCTAGTTCCATTTTTCATGTTTATTTTTCCCTTTCATCTATTATTTTTTGTGGTTATTTTGCTTTCTTGAGTAAACTGCCTTTCTATTCCAAAAAGGGTGCAAAGCGACAGTCAATTCTAAGAGATAAAATGGTTTTTACAGCATATTATGCACTTGAGAAAGAGTTTATTATATAAATTCTTTTCTAGCATACATCGATGTAGTCCTCTTTTAGTGTGCTTTAAATTAAACAACAAATTTTTATTTTTAACCAAAGAATCATAAGTACATTCGTATACACTGAAAATTATACGTATGTCAAATAACATCCTCAAACATTCTTATGCAATAAAAATGGTTTGGCTCATATATTGAGTAGATCTTGGAGTAAAGCTTACGAAAAAATTTGTCGTGGCTATTGTTAAACAATGGTGTCATAAAATTTGAAGCACATAAATCAAAGAGTCCCATTCATGCAAGCTGTTCCTACAACAAACAGAAAACCTGCGTGATTTTAAAATGCATGTCGTCATTTAATCAACAAGACCACGTTGGAACTCTTCCTGTAATATCTAAATGATCCTTAAAACTTTCCATCAAAGCCAACTAAGCTGCGAGAATCCTGCATAACATCAGCAAATTTTTATCATCTCATAACAAGAACCAAGTTGAAAAGATTCCTGCATGATTTGAGAAGTTCGTGTCATCCCACAACACAAGTTCGCAATAATATACCTACAGCACACAGAGAGCGAGCCAAAACAATTCTTGTCACAAAAACCGTACAGCTCCATATATGTAATCTGTAAGATAAAATTACATCTAACATAATCATAGTCAACAAGAAGATAAAGGCATCAACCCACCAACTATTCAAAGAATGTATCCATATCAATGGTAATAACTAATACTGAAAAGGCAAACCTTGGGGCTTCCATATTTGCTCAGTGCAACCAAGCAGGCAGCACCTTAGCAGGAAGTGGCCTATAATGGTAGTATCCCACAAGGTAAATACAAATCAAAAGATAAGAAACCCTACATGATAAATACGAGCCCAATTTGCATTACAAAATAATCAATTTCTGTAACTAGAAGTTTCTACTTAACGCAAACAGAACACAAAGAAACTCATCAAACATAGCTCATCTTCTCCACTTCTCAATTTCTTTAGAAGTTGCCCTGAGTGGCTTATTGGCATTAAGGACAAGCTCATCCGCAAGCTCAACAAACATTTCCCTGACAGCAACCATTATAATAAAAAAAAAAAAAAAGAAAAAGAAAAATCAGTTAGAATATGTATTATTCTAAACATTACAGTTGATAAAAGAATAAAATAACAAAACAAGGACACTGTTTTGATTTGTTGCCCTGTCAGCTGTTGTTGTCTGCAGCAGAGCAGTTGCCATGATTAAGCAAATCTCAGGTTAATGCATGTTTATATATAAGACTTCGTAGAATTGAATCAGAAACTCTTTACTAATAACTACAACATAAGAATATAGATGTAGTCATATGATGAACATTAGAAAAAGTTACTAGTATATTACCAGATAAAAGTACAAATGAAGTGAAAAATGGACAGTAAAGGTTAGTTCATCATAAGCAGAAAGAAAATACACAAAACACAATATGAAAATACGCTTACCGAGAAGAAAGATCTCTTGGAAATAGCTTGCCGACATTAGAGTATTTCTGGTGTTCATCATGAGCTATACCTTTCCCAACACCATAACCAAATCCAATGCCAACCCCACATCCAGCACCAAACCCAGCTCCAAACTGCAGACCAGGAAATCCAGGACCAATGCCTACACCTGAAGGAAAGCATTCAACATTTCAATACCTAAGCAATATTCATTAAACGTGTTAATATAGAAAAATAACATTAGCCATAAACCACGCCATTAACAGTAATGCTAAAATCCAATCATTACATCAGAAGTTGCAAAAGTTTCATATTTACACTAGGCAACAAAGCAAAGAGGGGAGAATCTTTTCATTGTGAATCTAGTGACATGCATGAAACAACAAAAAACTTTTGCTTCAAAGGTGAACTAGAAAATCAACATTCCGGGGAATATGACGGTTAAATGTTAGGATTTGAAAATTTCTACAGTCCACCGAATTTGTGCATTTGGACTGACTGGAATTGGACTTACAGGTCCAGATATAAATCACTCATTTCAAAGCTAAAAATTTGGATTGGCCACAAATCCACCTCGAATATCCAACATCTATTGACTCTAGTCCAAATCCTAATCCTCATTATTGTTCAAGCATCATTATTACCAAGTATATTTAAACATAATATAATTGAAATTGGATTGAAACTCGAATATAGTTGAGAGAATTCTTATTTCTATTTCATTACAATTGCTTCAGAAATGAGAAAGCAAAAAAAAACTCTCATACTCCTTAAGCAAAAATATACCATGCCATTCCATAGTTGCTAGGAATCCCTTATTTCTGGACCTAGCTTCTCACACAACTAAATTCTTGCACCAGAACTCACTGTCAACCTCAGAATTGTTGCTGCAAAAATCATCAGGCTTCTCTGTATAAACATTCATGGAAATAGGAGAAACACTGAACCAACAACGAAAGATCAAAATCTCAATGACCTGTTAATAAGACATCCGCAACATGTCCATGCAAAGACTAAGATTTGTTTAGCAAGTCCAATTTCCCTGCACATACTGCTTCACACTTACAATAATAATAATAATGATAATAGACAAAAGTACTTAATCTTTCCATTCTCAATCACATTTGCAAGTAACTCTGATAATTGAGTAAGCATAAACACACTATAATTGTCTTACATAACACCAATTTCTTTTCCAAAAAATAAAAATATTTTTTGTTAACCTGGAGTTACACAACTCTTGTCAATAACTCTGCAAAAATGTTTCCTGCTCTCCATCTTAGTACTTCATCCACATTTCAAAATTCAAATCGTCAAAGTTAAAATCATTTTTCTCCTTTTTCTTATTATTCTTTAAAACAAACACCACCCAGTGCCTCTTTGACATGAATCAAAATTTGAGAGGGAATTCCCTAGAACAAAATATTTATTAATAACAATCTTAACCAAACTTATCAAAAGGAACCAAACCTAACAACAGTTTTGTTCAAAACAAAATATTTGTTTTTCTTACCTCCGACAACACCAAGTCCAACGCCGACCCCCGCAGCCAGCGCCGAAAGCTGGACCGACTTTTCCAAAATCCTTCAGTTTGAGTTCTGGAAGCTTCCAGATCAAACCCCTCTCGTCACCATCTCCTCTTCCGTTGCCATTCATCTCTCTCACTCTCTTTCGTTGACTTTCGTTCACAAGTTTAGTCCTCACTCCGACGGAGCCAAAGGAGGGAATTTATTATTATTATTATTATTATTATTTTCTTTTGGCTTTCCGTCTGTACTTTTATTCTCAATGTCCGGTAATTATTCCAGAAGTTCCCGCAAACAACTTGTTATTTTATTTTAAATTAAATTATTATCTTTTTTATTATTATTATTTTATAAAAAATATTGTATAAATATAAACTAACCCCTCTTCAATCCTATCTTAAACGAAATTCATTTAATTTTCTTAAATAAAAATATATCAAATTAAAATATCAATATGAATTATAGATGAAATAAAATGAAGGAGCGAGTTAATGATTTAATACTGATAAATACTATTAATTTATAATTATTTAACATTCCAAAAAGAGAGCAAAATTGCTCATTTTATGGAGCATATCCAATCATACTACCTAATACAAATTTGTAACCTTCTGTAAATAGACTCAGAATTGCAAGTCATGTCATGGGATAATATTATTCATTATAGTAACCTTTCTTACTAAATCATTTGCTATCTTCTAAAATTGTAACTTCACGGTTGGAAGTAACTCTTCAAGGATGGCATTGGTATGCCCGGAGGTGCCAGCCATTTATTTGTTCAACAATTATTTAAATATTTAGGGGAGGTTTATGAAACCTTCCGCTAAATGCCAAAGAGTATCCTAACGGTTCCGACCAATGGACAAATCAATCACGGGTCGGTTACTCCAAATAAGCAAAGCGGCCTTATCCCCTAACTTCTCAACTGCTTTTTCCAACTGCAAACTCCAACGGATTGGGATCGCACGCAGAAAGATATGGATGCAAATGTAAGCATTGCAGCTTTTCCCCCAACTCTTTCAGCCAAAAATTCCACTCGTTTCATTATAAAATCCAAAATGCTCAAGTTAATGTCCTCAAAAACGAACCAATGTCTTCCAAAAAGGTGCTCAGTCTCGTTGCACGTATCATCATGAGACAGTGCCTATCTGGTGGTGGAGGATGATCTCCATGCTTTCTTGCCATTACTCTCTCCATCAATTTTCTTGAACTGGTTTTTTGCGCTTTTTTTTTTGAGCTCTTGCGCCACATTTTATTATATGCAGTTGCTTGCATTTATCAGTTAAATCAATTATGGAGCTATTGTATGATATTTGGATCATGCTTGGAGTTGACTGAATTTGATGACTAAATTCAATTTATCTGAATATTTTTGTGCTTTTCGCAGATTCTTCCTTGTGATTTGCCGGAAAGACTTATAGATGATTCCAAGAGAGGACAACTACTAGAGGTGACTAATCTCAATACTTTAAATTTCTTTCTCATTCCTTTTTGGGTAAAACTTGCTGCTACATTTGTGAGTACTGGTAACATACTTATGAATATGATACCATATATAGTCAAGATTGGCACCTTCTATTCTTGAAGAATTAACTTTAAATTTAATTCTTGTAAAGGTTTATCTGGAAAAATTGTTGTTTTCTTCTAAGATGATGGTCCGTTCTGCTTTCTCTGTTGTAGGTTACACTGGTCCTAGGTCTGTTGCCTGAGGCATGCTATCAAGGTGAATTGGGTGGGAAGCATCTAAGGAGTACCGAGGTAAATTCATGATTTTGAGTCTTTCAGCTTTTATTTGTTTGTGTTAGTCAAATGCATTTCTTTTGATGACTTTGGTGAAAAATAGGGAACTCTTCAGCTGGTTTTGGTTATATGTATTGGATGCTTATTAGCTCCGTATCGGTTGAAGAGTTGGAGTATGTTCAAAGTGCTGTTAGGGAATTCAGGGGGGACAACAGAGCTTGCATTGAGCTAACCTTGCACAGAATATCTGCAATTAGGAGTAGGAAAGGAGTAATAATTGGTTTAACTTGTCGAGTTGGCAGAGATTTCAGTGGCCATATTGTTTGTGGTTTATGATTTGCTTCATTTTGGGAAGAGCATCTTGTTTTTTGGAAGGCAAGTGAATCTTTGTAACATTAAATGTCTCAATGCGTCACAAAGATGTTTTCAAGAGGGTTACCACGTTAAGCAGTCTAAAATGTGGAAATTTTGGTCTAAATATCATGTAAAATTGATGTTTTTCCATTGTTTAAGATTTGAAAAAGTATGATTTGCCTTGTAAGAGATCTAAAATAAGGATATTATGCTTGTGAATACTATTAAGAATACAAAAAAAGAAAATCAATGTATAAATCTTTTATTACTTTTTATTATGATTATCATCAATATTTGTGGTTATGTTCCTTTATAAATATTTTTTTATTTTCTGAAACATCAGAAAGGCAATTGTTGAATGGTGCAAGTCACTTCTTCGTTTCATCTAGAAGACTCTAGAATTTTCACTCTTAATATCACGTAGACAATTTCCATTATCCACTTTATTGATTAGTTACATTATCTTCAACAGTTTTTTTTTTTTAACCTTTTTCTCTACCTTTTAAGGCCTGGGGTTGGCAAGACTACTATTATGCGGGAGATTGCTCATGTCTTGTCAGATAAATTTCATAAAAAAGTGGTGGGTAGAGCTTTCCGTATCATCTCTCTCACGCTTTCCACCTTACTTATGTTTCTTCTAGCATCATTTGCTTTATTCAACTTAAAGTCTGACACAGGTTATACAAGCAATGAAATAGGAGAGGATGGGGACATTCTGCATGCAGCAATAGAAACGCAAGAAGAATGCAGGTTCCTGAACCATCCTTGCAACATAGAGTCATGATTGATGCAGTAGAAAACTGCATGCCTGAGGTCATCATTGTTGGTGAGATTGGCACTGAAGCTGAAGCTCTTGCTTATCGATCCATTGCGGAAAGAGGTGTCATGCTTATTGCTACAGCTCATGGAGAATGGCTTGAAAATATTATAAAGAATACCAAACACACTGACCTGGTGTGTTCTGTTTTCTGTAACGCAATTCTCTACATGTGAACCATCTTTTTCAAGTAAATGGATCAGAAAGTAGTACGTTCTGTACTCAATGTTAAGAAAAAATTTAATTTGTTGGTTTCCTTGATTTCAGATTGGGGGAGTCGAAATTGTCACTTTAGGGGATGAGGAAGCTAGAGCTACAAGGTGTCAGAAAAGCATTCTCAAAAGAAATCCTCTGCTACATTTTATTTCTTGATTGAGATGAGAGGCGTTGATGGGTTACACATAAAGTATGCATATCAACTTCTTTTCTACTTTCAGTTTTGGAATTAGATGGTATTTCTTTACTAGACTTGGACTAACGGAATATTGTATCTTGGTCTAAGACAGACTTCCAGATTTCCTTTTTGATAAATTAGCTTTAAATTGTCATGTGTAGATTGGACAGGTTGAATAAACAATTAAAGTTGTTGATTATTGGCCTAATATAAGCTATTCAGGAATTTGGAAACTTTGATCTGGCATCAAACTTCTTGCATTTACTGCATAATTGGCTATTTAATTAATGGTCAAGGGGAAGTAACTGTTTCTTCACTGTTAAATGTAAACATGGATATAGCATAGTTACCTATTTGAAACTTTTCCGTTCGTGTGATACTTTGGGCTCTCATTTTACGGACAGAGAAGAGCTTGGGCATTTTGCTTCGTGGACAAAACCCAATGGTTGAGGTAATTCTTTCAGTAGCAATATGTTCCAAAATCTGGGAATTTTGATCACTTGCATTTGTAGATTAGAAGCATACTCTTTCCTTCAGTTATTTATTATTATTTTTTAATCAGCACTATGTAATATATTTTCAAATTGATAACACAAGTGCTCTGAAACATTATTTGGTTCAATTCCGGGTTTTGCAAGCGAGGAAAAGGAATGATTGATTCAACTTTGTGATAGAAAGATTGAAGACCTATGATAGAAATGAACTGTGATATTTTCTCACATCCAAAAGGTTTTATTTTCGCATCGAAAATCATATATTTTGTTGAGGCAACAATTGGCATATCATAATAGTGAATGACAATATTATAGCCTTAAAAAAACCTTGCTACAGTAAAAGACATGAAACAATTCTTTCAACGGAACTATTTCTCCGGCTGTTCAAGTTTGTGGCTGTTGAATGTTCAGCTTCAACTAGATAATGCAACACTTCTTTGTTTTCTTGAACTTCAGGATTTCATTATATTATTATTATTATTATTATTAGGAGAAACAAACTCACTTCGCTACATTTCAAAAGTACTTGTTAATGCCCAACTATCAAATCCAAAGGATTAGTCTACTTTCAATAAGAATCAAAGAAATTTCGTACCGGCAATTTCTACTTTCAACAGAATCCAATAAGTAGAACTATTTAGTATAAAACAAATTTTACAGAAAGATGAATTGAAGAACTGAAGATGGGAACGAGAGTGGATGGCCAACAAGATTGCAAAACGTCGACATTGAGATATCAATTCCATCAAGATTAAAACTCCCTTATAAATTAAGAAGGTTGTTGACAATCTCTTTTAAAACATGTTGATTTTGCTGAAGAATTCAATTCCAGGAAAGTTAAGTAGATTATAAATCATTTTAAGAAATGAAATTAGTATACCTTCATCATGAACTTGACTAGAAAAATTTAAATTAGATGAGTTGAGATTATGAGATCCTAGTTACGTCATTAAAACTTCTTGTAAATTATTCAAGAGCTTCTCCATTAAAAAAAATGAAGCAAAGCATACTGTGTGTGTGGATAGAGACGTACGTTACCACTGAATAATGACCATATACAGAAGCGCACACGAGCAGAAAAGCAGGGCCCTGTATTTTTGGCTTGGCCGGCACGTACATGTATGCCTATAATTAAGCAAATAGGTTTCTCTGCAACTTTCTCTTTCTCTCCAAACCAAACCTCTTTACTCTCATGCAAACTCTTTCTTGCCATTTTCCTGTGATGATCGTTTCAGGATATGAAATATGAGGCAAGAGAGAGTTTCTTTTTGTTAAAACTTCCAAAATAATAACATTGGCCAGCCCGTATTTGCATTTTACTATCTCGATTTTCACCTATCGATTCATTTGTCCTCAAGGTTGCCTCAAAGTTGCATTTGATTCTCCACTTTTTCATTAAACACCCACCACTATTCTATTCTCAGCAATATCAGCTTCTCAATTCCAGAAAAAGCTGCTATGGTTAATCCACTTTTCATCATCTGTAAATGTTCCTTCTTTTTGTGCACCAACAGGCCGGATTATATCTTGTTTAGATTATCTTCATGTACAAAACTTACCATTTTTCCCTACATAAATAATGATTCCAGTGCTTATTGCTATAAGGTTCTCAACTTTTCTATTCAAAATCTTCGGTTTACAGATTCCTCGGTTCTAAACCTGTGGCGATTATCATGCCGCAGAGTGTAGAGCTGCAGGAAAGAATCACTGGAAATTAGAATAGGGTGTGGTGGACATAGCTATGAAGGAACTTCATCATTTGCAAGCGATGGAGGTTCGTTTCTGATTATCCATATGATGAATTTGAACCAGGTTTTGGAGACTTGGAATCGGAAACGGTTTGGGTTGAAGGAGGTGCAACACTTGGGAAACTTATTATGCCATTACTGAGTCAAGCAGCATTCATGTGTTCTCAGCCGGAGTTGGTGGACACATTGGTGGCGGAGGTTTCCGGTTGTTGTCAAGACATATGGAGTTGCAAGTGATAATGTGGTGGATGCTCTTCTTATTGATGCAAATGGGGGATTATTAGACAGGAAAGCAATGGGAGAAGTTTGTGTCTTGGGCAATTAGAGGTGGTGGTGGAGTTTTGGGGAATTGGTTCGCCTGGAAAATTCTGTTGTTGAAAGTTCCTAGAATTGTAACAGATTTCATTGTATCCAGGCCTGGAAGAAAACAGCATGTTGCCAAGCTTGTAAAACAAGTGGCAACATGTTGCACGATCATTTGACAGATGATTTGCACTTACCATGTTTTGTTGGTGCTGGCCTGCCTGAAACAATAACCATTGGAATATCGACAACATTTAAAGGGTTTTATCTTGGTCCAAAGCTGTATCAATTGTAAACCAGGTTTTTCTTCAGTTGGGTGTTTCTGAAGAAGATTGCAAAGAAATGTGTTGGATTGAATCTATCATTTTCCTTTTCAGGCTTAGTAATGGAATCTCCAAATCCGACCTGAAGAATTGGTATTTGCAAGAGAAGACTATATCAGATTATGTCAAGAATTATTATATTTAAAATTAAATTGATTATTATTAAAGTAGATAGTTATAAAAATATTATAAAGATATATTATAATATATGTATATATATATATATATTAAATTAATAATAAAATTATAACACGTTTAATTATTTAATAATGATGTCAAGTTATAATTTATAATTCATGTCATAATTGTTAGATGAATAGAATTCAGATTAGTATCTATTTGAAACAATACTTCCAATACATTGGAGTCACAGGTGAAGTTGCAGGGAGCATTTGTTTTCTTCTCTCTTTAGATTTTGAAAGCTTATTTTCTAACACATTTGGAATGAAGTGTATACTTAATTTTGTTTACCAACTTTCATGAAGCAGTGGGAGGAGGCTTAGACTCTAATTGTGCGATTATAAGAAAAAGGAATAAAAGAATTAATAATTTATACACAATAATTTAATTGATATTTTTTATACGTTTTATATTTTTTTATTAAATTATTGTTATATATATCTCTCATCTAATTTTTAATTATTAAAAAGTTAATGCACATTTTAAAGTCCTAATGCAGTGAAAAAAAAAATACTTAAAATTCTCTCAAAGAAAACATAATTGGCCCTAGTGAAAGCAAGTCTTTGTAAAATAATTAGCACTAATATAGGTGATTTATTAATCATAAAGATGATCATTGGAGCCTTGAATTTGGAAATGGGCTTTGTCCAAAACCATGATCGGTCCAAAGTTTATCACTTCATGCAATTTTATATCTATTACGTTACAAATTGAAGTCTTCAAAAACAAGTGGGTGTAATTAGAGGCAGACATCTTTGACTTCAGCCATAATTAAAAAAATTTGAAACACATGAAAAAGAAGCCCAAAGAAAAGATGGAAAATATGAACGATGAGGCACGAATGGCTCATATTTGTTGACATTTTATAACTCAAATTTGATCACAAAAAACCTGAATCAAAGAATCCATTCTGTTAATATTAATAACAATAAACTAAAAGAAAAAAGAACTTGTTTCTGTGCTTTTCCAAAACCAAAAAAAAAATTAATAATAATAATTGCAATGGCATGTCTGAGTGCAAGCAGCAGCAGTTTACTATTGTCAAAGGAGTCTCCTCTTGGCCTCAGAATAACTAAACCCTCCACAAATTTATCTGCAACTCATAGTTTTTCAACAAGAAGAAGAGTTTTTGTGGTGAGAGCAGAAGCCATGTCAACTACTATAGAGAAGTTGGGTGTTAAGATAGAGAGGAATCCCCCCGAGTCTAAACTCACTGAGATTGGAGTTAGACAATGGCCCAAGTAACTCACTCTTCTATACTCTTGGCCCCCTTTTTTTCTCTTTTCATTTATTTTATTGTGATTGAAATCTTCCCTTTTAATCAAACTAGTTTTTATCCTTTTCTTTTTTCTGGTAAATTTTTTTGGGTGAAGATTTAGAGATCCTTGATTTTATCGATGTGTTCGAATGCTGAGAAAATGGTGAGTGGAAGAGAAAAATGAAATCTTGGTTATCAAATATGTTAAAATTTATGCTTTGTCGTACTGATATCTTCTTCTCATGTATTATTTCTGAAATCTCTTTCTGTTTTGTTCTTTTATTTATTTTTTTGTGCAGTTGTGAATGAATCTATAACATTTTGAAAATGTTGTTGTGGCCTAATTGATCCGGTAGGCTTGTCTACCTAAGAGCTAAGAATGATAGAGAAATAAAGGTTGAAGCTTTAAAATCTGTCATCAATTCATTACGCTATCAATAGCAATAAACTGAAACCAGGATTTTGAAGCAAAAACAGTCCGTTTTCTTTTTTTTTTTTTTTTCTGGGAAAATATCAACTGGACTTGAAAAAAACTGTTTGTGCTGCAAGTAGTCGGATATTTTTGGTAGCATGTAAATAATAATATAGGCACCATTGGTTGGAGATTTGAAGGGTTCTCTGTGCAATTGTAAGGAAGAAAAGAGGGGAAACAATGAAAATGATCAAAAGTTACTTTTTGTTTTATAAAGATGGTGGACAAGACTATTCTTCTAGCACTGTGATTGATGCATAAAATATGGTGTCCTTCATTGAAATTTTTACAAAAATGTGTTGGTTGGTTATAACAGATACTAAGGTGGAAAACTGCTTAGATTACCTTTGTGTTTGACATTCATGTGTTGTGTTTAATGAGCATGTTATTCAGAGTTCGACTACTGGCCACTGATGGGAATTTTGTGTGTGTTCTTAATGCAACTGCACTTATTCACGACACTTTCAATTTGGTTGATGATCATTGTGAATGATCAGATGGGGTTGCCCACCAAGCAAATTTCCTTGGACATACTCTGCCAAAGAGACATGCTATCTACTCGAGGGCAACGTAAAGGTGTATCCCGATGGCTCAAATGAGTGTGTTGAGATTGGTGCTGGTGACTTGGTGGTGTTTCCGAAAGGAATGAGTTGCACTTGGGATGTTTCAGTCGGTGTTGACAAGCACTACAAGTTTGAGTAATAATCTTATTCAAGTCTTTCACTTCTATTTCCAATCATAAATAAAAGTATGCAATCTGTAGCCTAATCAAGCATATGTTTACCACTTTCCAGTAGATGTAGCGGTGGATGAATATTATGTGCTGTTATCATCACAGTTTGATGCAAAAAGGGGATACTATATCCCACTCTATTCTCTCTCTTCATATCTAGGCATGCACATGCACATGTTTTAGGATATTAGGCAAATTCCCGATTTTGTTTGAAAAACTTGAGAAAGCAATTTGGACTCTCACTCTGTCTGTCTCCCGCCATATCTTTGCATGCGCACGAGCATTTTATACAATGTCACATCACTAAACTTTGAAGATGTTCTTGATGGTAGAAGAAATATGGACTGGGTTGAGTGTCTGACTCAAACTGACTTCACCCTGAAACAATTTTGTGGTGCACCAGATCAAACAGCATTAATAATGCCAATGTAGATTGTTGTTTCTGTGCATCTCATTTTCTAGCAGTATTTCTTTGGAGCATCTGTTTCTCATGTGACCATCCACAGGATCATGACGGTTCGAATGGGTACAATGCTTGAGCTTTTCAAAATCTAAATCATTTTTGAATTTTTCCTTTATGCAACTTTTTCAGTACTGATGAACTAGAGAGACCTGAGAATAGTTTGTGCTTGATGCGCTTGATCTTGGAAAACACCGATGTTTCGGCATCTCGGAAAGGAGATTGTGGGTGGAATTACAAACAAAATTGCTAATATTTTGATATAGTTTATGTTGCATGACATTTGTGGTAGAAAACAAATTGGATTCAACAATTCTTGCCCCACAATATTCTGCAGCATGCATACATTCACCATCTTCACATGTCCACTTTAAAAGAAAATGACTAAAGTCCTTTGGGAAAAAAATCAGAAATAAAAACAAATGGGCAATAAACAAACACAATTATTTGAAACCTAATTAGGTTTTTCAATCTTTCTTCCTCTGATCTCCTTATCCCTACGGTTTACATGGTTTATGAAGAAATCTTCCAGCAAGCAAGGCAGCTTCCATAACAGCAGAGATTACAGCAATAACTTCGTCAACTTGGCATGTGTTTCCCTTAAACGTATGCCCTCCTGCTATCTTGAAAATTTCCACGCAATTTATGAAGTTTTGGCTGCACTCTTGACTCAGATAATCATCTGCACCCACCAACATTTATCACGAGTAAATATCAACAAATTTCCCAGTAAACAAACACGTTACATAACTGTGTGTTAAGATTATATATAAAGTTAACGTTTCCATATTCACATGGACCACACCACCAGCATAGCTTAATATATTAATAATTATTTCAACATATCTCTGTCTATTTGGTTGTATTCTTTACTCGAATTATTTGTTTATAAAAAAAATCTTGAATGAGGACGTATAACTCAACAAAATACCTCTGGTCTGAATTTATGAAAAAATAAGTAAATAGCTATAAGCATGCTTTAAATTCTAGCGAAGTGCCATATTGGTCATTATCCATCACAAATTTATACGAGTTTGCATAAGTTAACAAGCAAAGGCCGTATCTGTATTTTCAAAGAAATTGAAATGGATTAAAAAATTGCATCTTCAACAAGAATATTACATCACTCTAAGTTGGACAGATGAGAAAATGGCTTCTTTAACAGCAACATTAATATTAATATATCATCATTTTAAATTACTTTCCTTCCTAACTTTTGAAGATGGCTCAAATGAATTTCTTCTCTCTTTTGCTTTTGAACAGAAAAGGACTTTGAAATTGCATTCAATTCGCTATTGAATTACTGTACATGCACAACTTATGCACATTTCATAGACTCTGAATATTCGGATATGAAAATTATAAATTAAACTTACTGTCCTAGCTTGAACGCAGGCATCATGCATCATACAGTGAGCATCAAGTTCATCACAAGGTTTTTCTCCGGCATCCGCTGTACAGAAATCTGCAGTATTTTCTATTATAGGTTACAAATTCATTAAGAAAGAATTTGTAATATTTAAATTATAGTTTTTAATTTTTTATTATATTTTTGTAACTCTAAAATTTAAATTTAAAATTTGTAATTGTAGTATTGAATGACTATAAAATTTTCATTAAGTGTAAAAAATTTTTTATGAGAAAAATTTTATAAATTGGGAGATATTTTATTTTATTAATGTTTCTAAACTCGAAATTTTTATTAAACATTATTTTAAAAAGATGTTAAGAGTTTAAAAGATTTTGACAATATAAAAAAATATCAATAAAAGTAATACTAAAAGTCTAGTAATTCATAATTTTTTCATTTAATTTTTTTAATTTTAAAATATATATTAGCATTGTATGCTTGCATCCATTTCTTAAAAACGGAGGCACTGCCATTCCAAAACAAAAAAAATGGTTTTCAGAAACAAAATTCAAACATGAATTCCTATAATCACAGCAAATAAATTGTTTAAAATGGGAAATATGTGACTACCTGAACAGAAGTCAGATTCGCATTTTCTACTGCATTCTTTGCTCTGCAAGCACGGAAAACATGCAAGTGTTTTTACTATCTAAGAAGGAAGAAATAAAAATAAAGAAAGCTGCGAAAAATGGTTGATTGAGCACTGAAAAGATGAAGCTTGGTTTTGCATAAAACTGTGAAATATAAAGAAAAAGAGAGAAGAGATCGGACAGACAGGAGTTCGCTTCTGGAAGAAACAGAAGTCTATGAAGAAGAGGGTTGGATTTGCCTTGTAATGACTAGTGATATTTCTTTTGTTTTGCTTTGCCGTATTGTTATCAGAATTTTACTTTTTCTCTACCTAAACTTGTTCATGTTTTGCATTACAAAGTTCACCAAAGTCATTCTCATTATATTAGATCAAAAAAAAAATGAAGAAAAGTTTGGGGTGGTTTCGGGGCAATTCAAGTACTGTGCTACTTTCAATAACCATAGACATATGATCTGTCTATATATAATACTAATTTAATACGATAGTATTTTATTAGCATCAGCATATTATATTATATTATATTATTTATTTTTTATAATCATAAAAATACAAATTATTTGATATATAGTGTTGCTTGTACATTAATTTATATAATTTGACTAGTATTTATAGGAGAGTTATTATAATAAAAAAGAAATATAAATCAATAATTACAATATATTTATTTAGAATTTAATATTAAAGAGCATTATAAATAAAATATTTTATATTTTTGCTTTTAAATTTTCTCCTCACAAGCTAACAAGAGTATTTTTCTTTTAATAAAATTCATTCTCCGTATATAATAAAATATTAATAAATATAAAGGGGTAATATTTGAATGGGCTGAATATGGGCTCAAAACATAATAACGGCCCAACATGTACAGATGGGCTTGGGATATATTCTTCAACAAAGACACAGGCAAAGCCAGCACAAGACAACCCAAGAACATATGTTACAAGGTTTTTTAGTCGTTTACTTAAAAAATGGAAAACTTGCAGTTGCGTTGCAGCAGCAATTTATAAAAAAAGAAAAGCTGAAAATTCCATGGCTAATTTTCCATTAAATCATACTTTAATACTCTCTTTATTACTGGTATTGCTCGTCTCTCTACTTGTACCATTGATGATTACCGCACCCAAACCCAAGCCAACCCCAAGAGAATCCAAAGAAAAGCATTTAAAAATGGCTGCCACAACAACTACTACTAAGATATTTGGTGTTAAGATTGAAAAGAATCCTCCTCAATCCAAAATTTCTGATCTTGGTGTTACCTCATGGCCCAAGTAAGTTTTTTCATCTTTTTTCCTTTTGCCCTTTTCTTGTTCTGTTGTTTCTGCTGTTACTTGTTTATTTATTTTGTTATTTGTTATTTGTTATATCGTTCTAATTTCGTGGATTTCGAGCAGTGATTTTTGGTTTTTTGCCTTTTAGATCAAGAAATAGGGTGCAGGTTCTGTTTAATTTTGTCAGCTGTTTGCTTAGTGAGTGTGATGGGTTTTTAACAATATAAACAGTTGATAAATTATTTTCAAAATTTGTAATAAAGTTATTATCTTTGTTCTTGCTTTGATACACACAATTTTCCGCAAACTACAGTACTTACAATCTGTCAGTAATTGAGTTGAATGCACCTGTTTGTGATGCAATTACTAGGTTTATTCACATAATCTAACTCAGTTTGTGCTGAAACCAAGTTGAAATTGGTGGGATTTTCTGCATTTGCAGAAGCGTTTATTTGGATATTTATGATGTTCTCCACCAAGTTGGCAATTTTAGTGTCAAAATTCACACCAACCACAACAAATCACCCCCACCACCACCCCTCCCTTTTTGTGCAAATAGATTGAAATATTTATAGATTGCCAAAACATCATATTTCCATTTTTGAGAAAATTCAATTTTCTATACTCTGTAGTTCGGAAAAATCCTGAAAAGATCAAATTATGTTTATCATTTATCTATAAAAGATTTTGATTTGTAAACTTTGGACTGAAAAATTGTTTAACCTTGATTATTGATTCCCAGATTCTTGATTAAATCACTTTAACTTGATCACATCTAGTTTCAAAAGAATAGCTAACATTAAGTATGTGATCATCACATCAATTTTCATTAGTTGTTTCAGTAGGTTGAGCGGTAATTCAGTCACTTGAGAGTATCATTTAATGCAATTGGTCAATTATGTAGAAGATGAACGGAAAGAATATAACTTATGGTGGTTTTGGTGCATTGATTTGGCAACACACTTGGGTATCTCCTTACCTTGGTCTATCTTTTTATTAAAGGTATAAACATGCTGCTAGAATTTGAAAATAATATGATGATTGAAAATAGGTGTCTTCTTCAGTTAGATTTGACAAATGAGTAGTATTAGTGGTACTTTTAAAAGCATGATATTGAGACCTTGTTTTGGTTTTACTAAACGAGGTCAAGGATAAAACTTGCCATGGTCTGACCCTTCATTTTAATCAGGTTTAATTGTCAGGCCCACCCTTTTTTTTTTTGCCTGGGTTTGTTGAAGTTTTGGCATTTAACTTGGTAAGACAAGTTTACTTAGATCCTTGTAACCTTGCTTGTCTCCATCGAAATTGTTCTCTATTTAGTATGCAGGTAATGTTCCACAAAATAAAACCCAAGTTAGCAGAAAATATCTGAAATCTCGATGCTAGACATAAAGAAGAGATTTGAGTGGGTTGAGTTTCTTAAACAGTTATTTGACTTCAATTCTATTCCTTCTCAAAGTTGTAAATTCAGAAGTAAATTATCAAATTCTTTCTAAATCATTTTTCCTTGTTGTCTGCTCTGTTTCTGTTACCTTGCATCTGTTACTAATTTACATGTCATTCTTAGTTCTCAATTAGTTGCAAACCAACTTGATTTGAACTGCCTGCGCACCCATATTAAACTGCCTGCGCACCACCATTGTTGTTACTCACTGCAGTTATTGTTTCTTGTTCTCTGACTTGTTATATGGGTGATTTATATCATGTTAGCAATCCCTGGACCAGTATCAATTGACAAAATTCTTTGATATGTTATGGATAGGTGGGGATGCCCTCCAAGCAAATTTCCGTGGACTTTCACCGCCACAGAGACAATGTATCTGCTAGAGGGGAAAGTGAAGGTTCATGTTGATGGATATGAAGGATCATTTGAAATTGGAGCCGGAGATTTGGTTGTTTTTCCTAAAGGAATGAAGATTACTTGGGATGTCATTGAAGCTGTGAACAAGCACTATAGTTTGGAAAAGTAATGTAAATAAAGCCTTAAATCTCCCTCGCTAGAAGTATGTTACTTATTAACTGATCATTTGGTAGCATTTACTTATTGTGCCTAATATTGTAAGCTGAAGAACTCAATATGCTAAACTATGAATTTTCTAATGTCTGTGTTTAGTGCACTTTGTTTCAGTTTCCTGTTCAACGAGAAAGTTCAGAATATATCGGAGGTAGCCCAGAATGAAACAGCAGTGAAAACTTCTCTTGAGATTGATCAGAAAGCGTCAAAATTTCTGAATTTCTTACGGTGATGACAAATGTTCTGATGGCAGAGTCACAGCTCTGTTTTTTATTATGAAAATCCTGAAAAATTGCAAAGAATCACAACCGACACTGTTATAGTAACAGCCCAATTTTGAAAGTCAAAACATGGAAATCATTATATTCTTTTTTTTATTTGGCAACAAAAATAAACAAATAAATAAATAAGAGATGATCATGGCGCCATGATATTCCTTAGGTATGGTAAAAAATGAAATTCCTTGTTACTCATACCGAGAATCATATACGCATCTGTATATGTGGCAAGTTCTTAGTGGCTGAAAATACTAGTCCATGCATATACCCCACGTACATTATACACATACACAATAGATACGTGCACAAATAATGAGAAAATTTTAAATAAAATACTAATATTACAGTAATATAAAATTTATTTTTATTTTTTTTATTTATAATTAATAAATACATCTTTTTTTATATTAATTAAATAATTTTATCACATTATTTATATTAATACAATATAATTATTTTACCTAAAAATTTTTCAAGAATAATGAATAGATATTTCTTTATTTGTTGATTAGATAATATTATTAATTAATGAATGTTAATTAAATAATTTCATCACGTCATCATAATAGAATTATTTTACTTAAAATTTTGTCAATAAATAAATATCTTTTTATTTGTTAATTAGATGATACTACTATTTAATAAATGAATCTCTCTTTTTTAGTTAATTAAATGATCCTACTATTTAATAAATGAATCTCTCTTTTTTAGTTAATTAAATGATCCTACTACGTCACTTGTGTTGACATAATAAAATTATTTTATCTAAATTTTTTTTTTCGAATGAATGAATATTTTTTTATTTGTTAATTAAATAATACTATCGTATCATTTTATTATATTATCTGTGTTGATATAATAAGATTATTCTATTTAAAATTTTATATTATCTCAAATTACCCAAATAATTACAAACTAATTATGGTTTAAAAGTTAAAAAGAAAATCCAACGCGATTTTAGCAGCAATACCTTTGCTTCGCTTTTGACCTTAATTAGAGTTTATTTTTTTAATTGTTTTATTGAGAGAGATCATCAAGAAGGAGGAGAAAGATAAGTAATGCATCTGGCTCATTGATCGTTTGTTTTAGTGAGATGCTTATTGATTTTGAGCCAGATGTTGCTGGCGTTTCCCTGGCTGAATCCACCGGTTTCCTCAAAGCTCCCGGCGGTGCACCTGCCAACATCGCTTGTGCCATCACCAAACTCGGCGGCAACTCTGCTTTTATCGGCAAGGTTCGCCCACTTTTCAAATAATTTTATGACGACCTCTCTCTATATATGTGTGTATTTATCTATTATCATGTCCTTTTTTATTTTTTAATTTGTGTTTCGAGCAAATTATAACGTTTTTTAGCATTGATTTGCACTAAATCTGTGTCAGAAGCAGGTAAAGGACTAATGCATATAATGTTTACATATTTGTTCGATAAATGATCCTGTGATTGTGATGTCACATTTGCAGTTTGGAGACGATGAGTTTGGACACGTGCTGGTGGACATCTTGAAAACGAATGGTGTCAATAGCGAAGGAGTGCGCTGCGATCAACATGCAAGAACTGCATCAGCTTTTGTGATGTTGAAGAAAATGGAGAGAGGGAATTCATGTTTTACAGGAACCCAAGTGCTGATATGTTGTTGAAGGATTCAGAGCTGAATATGAGTTTGATCAAACAGGCTAAAATTTTCCATTACGGATCCATAAGTTTGATATCCGAGCAGCTCATTTGGCAGCAAGGAAGCAGGGATATTCCTGTCGTATGATCCGAACTTACGTTTGCCTTTATGGCCATCTCCGGAAGCTGCTAGAGATGGGATCGAGAGCATTTGGAACTATGCTGATTTCATAAAGGTAAGTGACGAGGAAGTGGGATTCCTGACAAATGGAGGAGATCCTGAGAACGATGAAGTTGGAATGTCTTTGTGGCATGACAATCTCAAATTGTTGCTTGTAACATATGGAGATAATGGTTCTGGATATTTCAGTAAGAAATTTAATGGAAGAATGCCTGGATTTGCGGTGAAGACAGTTGATACAACTGGGGCTGGAGATGCATTTGTAGGATCATTTCTGTTGACTCTGGCTAAAAATCCTAATATTTTTACCGATGAGGAGAAACTGAAGGAGGCTTTCAAATTTTCCAATGCATGCGAAGCGATTTACACAACTCAGAAAGGTGCAATTCCTGCACTTCCAACACCTGCTGGTAATGCCAAATAAATCGTTTTTTGTTTTTTTTGTTTTTTTTAATTCTTTCTTTCGGGATTTTAATTTGCTGAATTTGGTTTTTATTTTGTCTATAATAATATTAAGCAATTTGTCGTTCTCAATCTCATACAAGCTCAATCCAATACTTGTTATTAATACAAAACGCCTGGTTTCGTGACATCTGAATCATGCATTTAGCAAGCAACTAATAGTACATTAATTCTCAAGTTAACCAGTAATCCAATTTCAATCTGATTCAATTATGCATACACATAACAAGTAGCACAATTGATGCAAAAACGCATTTAGCTGAACAAGACAGGATTTGCATATTCCAGCTAAATTTTGAAACAGAAGCTGAGATGGAAGCTTTAAATGTAAATATCACTAAAAATTTGTGTTATTAATTTTATTTTTTTAACTTTGTTTTTAAAACACAATAAAAATATCACAGTTACAAAGACTTTGATTGATATTTCATTTGGTATTGTGGTAAACTCTTAATGAGACTCACTTACTTTTACATTAATATATAACGCCAACCAGGCTACTGAGCCCAGTACACATCCACCAGGAATAATCCATGTGAAACAGAAGTGAAAGTAGCAGCGACCAAAGTCTGGAACTAAAACCCCACTCAAATGCAACAAAAAGTTTCTACGCCGCTATCATTGATCTGAATGTTACAATTTTCCTTTCTTCTTTTCCAATGAATTTTATGAATCAGCAGAAGCGAAGCTATGCTGTTTTACAAGGGGATTATAATTACACCAACTAATCAATTTGATTTATACAAATAACAAAGAAAAGGTACAACTTGTAACAATTAGTTGGCGGTGAGTTGATTCTTACTAATTTTACATGCTCATGGCTCTCGATGAAACTCCTGATTCACTCTCTTGCAACTCCCTCTCAGAAGCCTCCACATTTTCCTACATATACGTAAAAGCAACAGGTCAAATATTTACCAACATCTAATCAATTAAGCAAAGCAAATTAACCCAAACTAACCAAAGATTAAACTACAGTAATTTTTTTAGTGTAATGATAATCAGTAATCAAGCTTTTAGGTCAGGGCTCAATCATGCCACTAATAGTAAAATAAATGAATCTCTAGCAATATATGTATAGGTTAGAAACCTTCACAAATTATATATGGGCCATACCAATGAATCTTTCAACTTGGCTTCAGCTAGGTAACATTCAAGTGCACCTTCTCCACGTAGGATCTTCCCTCCACATCCAGGGGTGTCTAATGACCCCACGGACTCTCCGTCTATTAGAACACCATCTATTTTATCGCTTCCTGTCTTAGCATCTGGAATCTGAAACATGCACACAATGAAATGATTTAATAAGCAAGTAAATTATCTCTATCATCCAATGCTATCTACTATCTGGTATCAGATAATTCAAGGCAATCCCATTTTATTAACTAGTCTCACCTCATACATGGCTTCAGTTAAAATGCTTTCCAGTATGGCTCTCAACCCCCTGGCACCAGTATTCTTTGCCATGGCTTTTTGGGCAATTAGTCTTAGTGCTTTCTCAGTGAAATGTAACTTCACCTGAAATTATGTAAGAGGTTACATAATCACTCAAGAGATGGCTAATTGAGCTTAAATGAGTAACAAGAAAAGAGAGACAAATAGCATGCAAAAGCAAGTCACTCACATTGTTCATGCCGAACAACTTCTTGTACTGCTTACCAAGAGCATTTTTTGGTTCGGTGAGGACCTGCCAAGTAAAGGTAAACCCAATAAGTAATTGCATTAGAAAGTATCAACCATCCAGATTTACAAAGTCTGTAATATTGCTTTCAAGTTTTGGCTTCTTATTTCAATGAAAAGCACATTGAATTACCAAAAATAATAAAAAATAAAAAAAAAACCAGCAGAAGAATGGTAAAAAAAACAAAGTATTTGAAATAGTAAGCAAGTTTCAGGAGACTAATTCTTATTATTAAATATTAAATATTAAATATTATGACAACACAATAAGATCACTATGCTGGACCTACTCTTGTGCTTGTCAGTGCAAAACTTAAACCATTACATGAGGTAATTAGCCCTAAGCCAAATGAAGCCTCCCAAGTCTTACTCTGGATCAAGTAACAGATTTCTATAACATTCAAAACTTATGAATGGGAACCATTTTTATTCCAAATGAAGATATGCTCAGGTGTCAAACCATTGAGAAACAGTCTTGAACTTTTTTCCACAATCACCAACTTTTGAAATTAGTATGGACTTGTAATGTCGATTCAGACCAAATTCAATTCACTAAGTTAATTGAAAGGATAAATTTAAAAGTTCTCAAGTATTTAATGCAATGATTTAAGATTACAAGCAAAATTTTTCATTGATGTATGCAACTCCAGTATACTCCATTGAGCTATTCAGCATAGGGATTATTTTCAGATAGAGTAGAAAACACGCAAATCATTTGCAAAACCCACTTCTGACTTGCATTTTTCTTCAAATGAGTAACATGCTTATACTTTTCGCCGCTAAATTTTCATCTCTTAAGTTATCTGTCCATGAGTGAGAAACAGAATAATAACAAAGGTAAGAAGAAAACGAACAGAATAATTATGCTCTGTAACCAGAGTGCTGGGCCCAATCATGCTTCCACAAGGATCAGAGTGCTGGGCCCAATCATGCTTCCACAAGGATCAGAAAAAAAAAAACATATTAAATCTTGCCAAGCCAAATTATAATCAAGTATTCACCTTAACAAGTTGGTCCTCGGTTAGAGCTGACAAGCTAATTAATATTGGAAAACGTCCAATAAATTCTGGTATTAGACCATATGCAATGAGATCAGAACTTTCAACCTGAAAATAAAATGTGAAACTTCAGGCACATATAGTATATTTTGCTTTGTTGAATAGGAACGAGTACCAGTGGTAAGGTTGAGACAGTAGCTCAATAAATCAACCGCATCATCCATTTGTTAAAAGATAAATGCAACAAAATTGAACAACAAACATAATAAATTTCTAAATTCTTGCATATATCATGCTCACCGATTCAAGCAAAGATGACATCACTAGAGCATTGGTTACTCCGCCAGCCCTCATGTTGGCACGAACAGGTGCTCCAAAACCAATTGAAGAATCTTGCCGTCTGGTAAATATTCACTGTTTGTAAGTTTAAATTGACCTCAAGTAGAAATAAACAAATATTTAGGGAGGATTTTAGCAAGGAAGATCTACTAGCAGGCACTAACCTCTCAGAAATGGTTTTCTCAAGGTCAACAAATGCTCCACCACATATGAAAAGGATATCTTTTGTGTCTATCTACAAAGCATTTACACGCAGTCAAGATGCTATTAGAATAGCACTAGCTAAACTCTAAAGATGGTGACTTTGTAAGAATTAAATATGTGCCCCAGTTCTTTGAAATATTGAAGTAAATGAAAAGAATGCTTAAGGGAGCAATCTATTTTGGAGCATTTATATTCTCTTTCCCTCATTAATATCAAGAACCAAACAAAGCATCTAGTAATCAACAATTTCAGACTGAGGTAGTAAAGGGAAAGGAAGGGCATGATGACATTTCCCAAAGGAGATTCTGCCAAGTAAAAAATGGCTAAAACCAATGAAACATACAGGCAACTATTTGATTCATTGAAAATTTGAAATAAATAAAGCAATTTGCAATTTCTATTTTTTTTTTTTTTTAAACTTTTCTAGTTGTTTCCATATGCATGAAGCCTACTATTTTTGTTTTTTTGGGTTCAGGCAGAATTGAGGTATTAGATGTGCATGTTCTCTCTTCACAAGAATTTAATACTATATTGATCTTGCACCCATGTTTGCAAATCTTGTTTTGTTTTATCTGCCACAAGTGCTTTAACATATTTACGACTTCATACAGAATGGTGAGCTTGCTCCTGTGATCATATATTTTTATATCTAAATGAACGCTTAATTTATAAGTTATCTGACTATTTTGGCAGATTAAACCTAAAACTGCTACTTCTAGTTGCTAATATAGGGACCATGCTCTAGTATATGGACCACTTGACACAGGTAAGATATCCTAAAGCCCAAAACCAACAAGAGTAAACTTAAAAGCTACTAAAAACAAAGCAATTCTTAATATGTTTTCATGAAAGATCATTAAATTCCTTTCAGCCTAATAAATGTGCATGTATTTTCGTGTAGAACATGAGCATCTAATACTCCAGAAGTATGGGCAATAGTGAATGACTGTAATAAAAAGAAAAAGAATATGTAAGCTCTAAATATATGATGCCAAAATATCATAATATATGTGCATATAAATCAAAAAATAAAAACTGTTCAGGCTCAGTATACCTGTATGTTATCACCCCGAGGATGTTTCCTTGCCCCCTTCTCAGGAACATTCACAATCTGGACAAGAAGAAAATTCTTGTTTAAGGTACCAGCAGCATAATGCTAAGCATAACTGTGTATGTAAGTGTACATATGCATGTTTAACAAAATAGTTCCTCTACAACAAACAGAGAGAAAACAAAGATTTTGAAACAAAAGCTATAAGACATAATATAAACAAATAGTCTTGAAACAAAACAGTTGATGTGACGATAAACCACTGAAACAATATTATAAAACTACCTCAGAAGAAAACACAGAAACATTCGAATTTATCTGGAAAAGAGGTTGTATTGATCTATCATTTCAATTTTATAAAATCATATGGTATTTATTAGTGGTAGCAACTGCTTGACCTTAAGTGTCATGAAAGGTATTCATATGCCAAAAAATTCTAAAATATATTGCCATGAAACCCAACTATTGAAGTTAAACTTTTACAAGAAAATTTTTGCCATCAAAGTTTCATCATCCAACTTATACTAATCTTCATGTAATGATTATTTGTTAAACATCTTTCTTCTATTTAGGCTTGTTTGGTATTAAGGTCTGGTGGCTTTTACGCCAGAACTGCCATAGGATAGAAGTACTAGATGTCACATAATAATGTAAAAATGGGTAGATCCCACTAAAAGTTGGTGTTACTAAAAACATTTTTAGCTTTGCTTTCAAAGTTAAGCGGAATCACCACAATCCCAAACAAAGCCTTATTCAATTTGCTGTTTTCTCTTATTCTACGTATATAGGCTAGTGTCTTGAAATTAAGCAGCATCCTTGCTAAAGGTTCCATCAAAAGCTCATGCAACATTTTTCCACACCAACCCACATCATTCACAGAATGGATATCACATGAAAAAAATTACCGTCAACCATGAGAAAGGAGCTCAAATGTATAGGGTTAAAACATATTTAGCATCCCTAAAGTTCATTCAGAAATATTTAATCACAAAAATGTAAAATAAATTGGCATGAAGAATGGAAGCAATAGACTCACAGTTCCTTCAAGCATCTTCAATAATGCCTGCTGTACACCCTCACCAGAAACATCTCTACTAATGTTTAAGCTCTCAGCCTGCAAAATGACTTAACATTTAAGAAACATGGTGTCAAATTGACACCTAGAAAATAGATTCCATATTAGTCAGCTAAGATGAAAAGGACCTTCTTGGTTATCTTATCAACTTCATCAATGTAAACTATCCCTTGTTGAGCTGCTTGTACATTAAATTCAGCTGCCTAGATGCCAAAGTAAATCAAGTGCATGAGGTTCACAGATTAATGAAAACAGATAGAAGCAGAAAGAATGGAAAACCTGCATTAACTTGAAAATTGGCTACATGGATGAGTACAAAGTAAACTACAGAAAGAAAATGTTAATAAAACCATATCAACTAAATGCTGTATTCATGTCTCAGACAATAGTATTGCTAAAATAGCTTTATAAGTGAGAATAAATGATTAAATTTCCACCAAATCCAGAGCGACGTGAAGCTCCATCAGGCTTGGAAACCAGCACTACTTCCATGATACACACTGGTGACAACCTATTTTCCGATTAGAAGAAGTCCGCAAATCTTAAAGCAACTGTTTTCTCGTTGAGAGCAATAATTTTCTAATTGGATGATTAAGGGGAGAAAATAACATTTGAGAGAATTGAAACATAGCAACAACATTCAGGGATTCAACACACACACACACACACACACACACACACACACACACACACACATGTATGTATGTTTATCATGGAGAGTAATAATTTTCTAATTGGATGAGAAAAGGGAGTGTATGTTTATCGTCGAGAGTGATAATTTTCTAAATGGATGAGAAAGGGGAGAAAAATAACATTTGAGAGAATTGAAACTTAGCAATATACATATATATGCATATGAATATTTTCCAATACACGAGAAAGATAATTTACCATGCAAACTTTTCTTTACATTTAAAGACAAAAATGTGGGTTGAAAATTAAGGAGTTTGGGCTAGGGCAATAACCACTCTAATCCCTTCCTATAAATTGTTTTTGAAAAACCTTTATTTGTTGTAGAGTTTTTTTTGAAATTTCATTGATGTGTTAACAGGGGTCCACCAAAGGACTACAGGACACAAACTCATCACATCCAGATCTAAGCAGAAGAGACCAATATATATGATGTAAGCACTTTATTACATATAATTTTCCTTTTCCTTGAGAAAAAGAGGCATTATCAATGGAGGACCTTCTATTTTCATCAACTATATTGAGTTATAGTTATACAAAGAAAGACTGGCAGCATTCAAAAGTAAAACTATTCATAAAAGTCAAGTAGAAGTGCATACAAGCATACACTAATCTTCAAACAGGTTAATGAATGATTCTGTTTCCGCAAGCATGAGATATCTAAAGAGCACCCAGAAGAAACATGTGCACTAGGATGGTAATAGCAAAAATAAGAAATATCAATGTAGTGTCTATTTTGAGACTAATACCGCAAGAAGTTTGTACAATATTGATTCAACATCTTCCCCAACATAACCAGCCTGCAAAATAGTAGCCCAACGACAATCAATTATTAGATTCTAAACTTGCACTACTAAACACTTAAAGTACAATAACTTTAATAAATGAAATCTACAACATCCCATGCTAACCAATATATACAATACAATTTTCTTTACCTCCATGAATCATTTTCACATAACCATGTAACCATAACAATCTAAAACAGACTTGCCTGCGTTAAGGTTGTTGCATCAGCAATGACAAATGGCACATTGACAAACCGAGCCAATGTTTTGGCAAGCAACGTCTTCCCTATTTTATAACATGCAAAGAAAATTAGCCACTGATTCTCACAACATGTTGCAGAACAAATATGTACATAATGCTGAGGCATACCAGATCCAGTTGCACCCATCATAAGTACATTGCTCTTTTCTAATTCTACATGATCGTCGTCATCTACAGCTTCGGTACTTTTGGGTTCTGCTCCTGACCTAGTAATAGAATTTCACACATTCAGTTTTAAGCTTATAAAATATAGCAATTTGAGGAAAATTGACAAAACACTATCATAGCGGGCAATCAGAGACTAACCCTTTTTGCAAGGAGGCATGGTAAATCCTTTTATAGTGATTATAAACAGCCACAGAGAGCACCTGCAAAGTAGCCATAAACACAAAACAATATCTTGATTAACAAGTTTCAAACTTTCAAACATTGTCTATTTAACGTTAGTCATACATAACTGCGATAATACTAAAATTGAAACCTTTTTGGCTTTTTCTTGACCAATAACAAACTTATCAAGACCCTTGCAAATCTCCTTTGGTGTTGGCAAATCCTTTCCCAAATTAGACCCACCCCAACCACTGCCACCACTTCTATTACCGCCAGTACTAGACCCACTTCCATTGCCATTACCACCACCGGACCCACCTCCATTATTGGGGCCCATAGCCCTAACCACATCGATTCCAGGTGGAAATGGCGGCCCTGGTGGATGTGGCACGGCCAAACCATTTCCATCTCTATTCCCATTCCCATTCCCATTACCAGATGGTGGTAATTCCCCTCCATACGATCTCAAAGTGTCCCAAAACGATACCTTCTCTCCACCACTTGAGATTTTCTTCAACCTCTTATTGCTATTATTATTATTATTACCATCGTTCATGCTGATTTCTACAAAGCTGCCTTGAAGAGGAGCAATCCGGTGAGGTCGGAAGCAATAAGCTGATTTACAATTGGGACAGATGTTAACTGCCTGATAACCGCCACTATCAACTGTGGGAACTGGGGGGGAAAGATTGGACGACGATGACGGTGACGACGAGAACAAGAGATCCATCTGCTTCGAACATCTTGGACAATTAGCCTCCGCCCTAATTTTACGATAACTATCGCCGGCTTGATCCCATTTGTACCGCTCTTGTCTTCCAATGATAGACTGCCGTCGTCCGATGTTCAGATAATTGAGGTGGGCAACCGGTCCCACCACCTGAGGTGTGAACCGGGTTCGTGACGTCACCACAGAAGCTATGTCTCTGAGCTTCTTCCATCTCCAGATTCCGGACATACGAATTGAATGATATGGTTACAGAATTCAATGATTGAATTGAAAAGGAGAGGGGTTGATAGAATTATGGATTATGAATTACGGAATGAAATCAAAATACTTAATTTATAGCGAGAAGAGATTATAGTCGTGAGTGATTGTAGCAAAAGATACGGAAAGAAATGAATGAGAAGAGAGTTGAGGTTTGTATATGCGTTCCTATATTTGACAGTTTGACCGTATATCCTACACTTGTCAGTAGTTATTTCATGTACGGAAATTTGCACAAACCTCCCCAAGTTTAATGAACATATCATAAAATGATAAAAATTCGAATATATTAGTTCTCATATTAATTCAAACCAACAATATAAGGGTTCTTTTAGTAACTTTAAAATAAAAGGAATGATTTTCACTTTAAAGATTTACGGTGCATAATATTTTCAACTACGAGAGACATCATACCAATTGATGTGATAATATTTTCAAATAATCTTTTTATATATTTTTTTCTACAAAAAAATGTATTAAAAGTTTAAACAGAATAAATTTTTATA
This sequence comes from Khaya senegalensis, assembly GCA_032402905.1. Classification (NCBI taxonomy): domain Eukaryota; kingdom Viridiplantae; phylum Streptophyta; class Magnoliopsida; order Sapindales; family Meliaceae; genus Khaya; species Khaya senegalensis. The sequence continues at coordinate 8,444,450 of CP135535.1, forward strand.
ATTTTATTTACCTAATATTATTTATAATATTTCCTATTTAAGTTTAAGAATTACATTTTTATTTTTTATTAAATAAATTTATTTAATTATATTCAAAATTAATATAATCAATAACATCACATACCTTTACTTGCAGGTGAAGTTAAAATCAAAGATTAATTGAATAGTGTTACACACAGAGAATTTTTTTCACCGCAATTTAAATAACTCGGCTCAAAATATGATGTCTCGAAATTAATATAGTGAAAGTGCTTGGGGATTAATATGAAATTTTTGGAAATCTGAGGAGAGGTTTATGATAATTTTCTGTTTTGTAAAATCCTAACATCACGTCCGCCAACGTTATCTAACTGTTGCTAGGGACAGCCCGCAAGAAAGGCATCACGTGTTCAGCACACCGCTACAAGCATGCCCATCGTGGCTTTCCGGTTTATGACTTTTATGTTACCAGTGGCCACGTTTCTATGGTATCGTTGTTGCGTTAATTTCTACCATACAGAAGTTTTAAGTTAAATAATTTATATTTTATTGTAGGGACAATGGCTCATCAAAATAGCTGGGCCATTGCCAGGCTCCAAAGTGATTTGGGCTCCAAGTTTCTGTGGGCCAGAATTGGATTGGCCTCAAAGAGATTTAGGCTTCGAGTTTCTATGGCCTTCTATTTTGAGTTTTCACTAAGTCAGTTATTCCGGTTGCAGAGAACCGGGGGGGAAAGCTAACAGATGAAAACGGTCTCTGTTGCAAACCAATTAAATCAAACTATAAGCCAGCAAGTTTTATCAATTCTTGAAAGATGCAATCACTTAAACCATCTCAAACAACTTCAATCCTATCTCATAACTATTGGCCACAGTCAAACCCAATTCTTCGCCTTCAAGCTCGTTCGTTTCTGCACACTGAAACTCTCCAACTTCAGTTATGCTCGCTTCATTTTCGATCATCTCGTCTCTCCAAATATCTACCTTTACAATGCCATGATTACTGCTTACGCCTCTCAGCCACCAATTCATTCGTCGTCGGCCTTTACTTTGTACCGGGACATGGTTCGTCGAGGCCAACCGCAGCCTAATCACTTCATATACCCACATGTTTTGAAGTCTTGTCCTGAGGTTTTTGAATCTTTTGGGACTCAAATGGTGCATGCCGAGATAGTTAAATCGGGTTATGAAAAATTCCCAGCTGTACAAACGGCTCTTGTTGATTCTTACTCGAGATCACGTAATGGCATTGCCATAGCCAGAAAAATATTCGATAAAATGTCCGAAAGAAACGTTATTTCTTGGACTGCTATGATTTCTGGGTATACTAGGGTTGGTGATATTAAGAATGCTGTTCCACTTTTTGAGGCAATGCCTGAAAGAGATATTCCTTCTTGGAACTCTGTTATTGCTGGTTGCACGCAGAATGGGTTGTTTCCGGAGGCTATTTCGTTCTTTAGGAGGATGATGTTGGGGTGGAGTGAAGATACTAGGCCTAATCAGGTCACGGTTGTGTGTGCACTTTCGGCTTGTGGTCATACGGGAATGCTGCTGCTTGGTAAATTGATTCATGGTTATGTTTATAGAAATGGGCTCGTTCCTGATTCATTTATTTGGAATGCATTGGTGGATATGTATGGAAAATGTGGCAACCTGAAAGAGGCGAAAAGGGTTTTTGATGGTAGTTCGAAGAAAAGTTTGAATTCATGGAATTCCATGATCAATTCTTTTGCACTTCATGGCCAAAGCGAGAAGGCGATTAATGTGTTTGAGGAGTTGATGCTGTGTGAAGACTATGATGTAAGACCAGATGGGGTTACATTTATCAGCTTGTTGAATGCTTGTACGCATGGAGGATTGGTTGAAAAGGGTCGTGCTTATTTTGGGTTGATGACTAGGAATTATGGAATTGAGCCTCGAATTGAGCATTATGGGTGCATAATAGATCTTCTTGGTCGAGCAGGAAGATTTGAAGAAGCTTTGGAAGTTGTGAAAGGAATGAAGATTGAACCTGGTGAGGTTGTCTGGGGTTCTTTGCTTAATGGATGTAAAATTTATGGCCGTATGGAGTTGGCTGAATTTGCAGTTAAAAAACTGATTGAAATGGATCCAAACAATGGTGGTTATGTTATAATGTTGGCAAATATTTATGGGGAGTTAGGGAAATGGGATGAGGTCCATAAGGTGAGGAAGATGTTAAAAGAGAGGAATGTTTACAAAACCCCTGGTTGCAGTTGGATCGAGGTAGACAAGCAAGTTCATCAGTTCAGTTCTGTTGATAAAACGCATCCCAGAACAGAGGACATATATGAAACCTTGGAAAGTCTGGGTGCTTTTTATTAGCGAACAGCACAGATGGTTCCCCCACAATGCACAAGTTTGCTCTGGTTTTCTATCTATACTTCCATGTGCTGATAACATAGACCCTGGCAGCATCCATGTTATTTAATTGATTTGTTGGCAGCATAAGCATTATGGTATTTTTTTGCACTTTATTTCTGTTCAATTTTGAAATATTGAAGAGCTTTATGTTCTTCCTTGTATGTTAGTTTTCCTATTCTTTTTCTTTTTTTAAGGGTTGCAGATATTTGCATGTATGAGATCTAAATTAACTTTCTTCCAGGGAATCAAGGAAAGAGTGTGACACTTGATGGCTGCTGGTGAAATATAGCACTTCAAGAGACTTTTAATTGAAGGTCATCTACTGAGGTTGCAGATCAAACGATGTAATTTACCTTGGAAATGCACATGTGAAGCCTTCTTAAGAAGAAGAATTTGATGCATCAACGCCTCAGTCAAGTGAGTTTATTTGTTCTCCTTTAGTGTAATAAAATTTTTAAACTTGAATAATATATTACTTGTTTCATGATTCGGGCTTCTTCTAGGATTGAGGTGTGGTGGCTTTTAAGCCATAATTGATTTGGGATGAAAGTACTAAATATCAAATATTACTTGCCTCCTGCTAAAAGTTAGTGTTACCAAACACCTTTTTAGTTTTACTTTCAAAGTCAAGTTGAATCACCACAATCCCAAACAAAGCCTCAGTTTGTCTATCCTTTTCATTTCTTTTTTTGCCACTTTTTAGGCTATCGGGTTTGTTGATTATATCCCATTCTTTAGGCTATTGTATTTGTTGATTATACCTCAGTATCGTCTACATGTCTTTTAGACTATTGAAGGATAAAAGATGAAGGGTAAATAACAATTTAGAGTTGGTTGTTTGGCAGAGTTTTACAGGAAAGTGCCCCGCTGTCTGTTATATTAGATTTGTATCAGACACTCCCGATTTCCTATGGTTTTTATTTGATTTTTTTTCTTCTTTATGCATCATAGCATCTCTTTGGGAAGTGTGAGTTTAGCGTCAAATTGATGAGAACTCCTAGGCTTTATAAATTACTCAGACCTGTACAAAGAGAATATTAACAAGGTAAAATATGTTGTACTAAAAAGCTTTATTACAAGACAGTAGATTTTGCATCAACGACACAACAACATGAAGCTCAACATTTCGTAAAACCACCCTTATTCTCGAAAACAAGTGCCACACTTATATAAAGGAAAGAATAATTCTAGGGATACAAAATTTTTATACAAACTTCTGGATACAAATTTATGTGACACTATTATATGGTTGCCACATTTCCCACACTGACATAAACTAAATGGCAAAGCCTCTAAAGCTCTTGCTTGGCCCCATCCTTCGGGTTGGCTGCTGCTGCTGCATCCACCCACCAGCAATGCTGACAACCCTTGGATATCTGATCTCATCTGGATAATTTCATCAATGAGAGACTTCCTGGGCGATCAATGAAGGAGAGGAAAGAAGCATTTGACTAGCCAACGGACAAACCAATGCCAATAGCATTATTGTGGAGCAGCTGACGATAAAGGGAATTTGATGTTGTCTCATTTCTCTCTAGATCTTTTCTTTGCACTCTATGTTTGTTTGCTTGATCCTTTTGAGGCTTTTGAAGGGATTTTTTTTTGTCCTTTTCTTTTTCGATGCCAGACCGAAGATAGATATTAACACCAACACACAAATTTCTTAGCCATGGCCCATGGATATTTGGGCAATCAGTCTTAATGCTTTCTCAGCAAAATTGTAACTTCATCTGAAATTATTTATGAGGTCACTCGCGAGATTGATAATTGAGCTTAATTGAATAATAAGAAAAGAGAAAAAGAAACAGATAGCATGTACCTGTACTGCTTATTTACAGCATTTTTCGGTTCTGAGAGGAGCTGCCCAACTAACCTTCTAGATTTCTAAATATGTATAGTATTAGTTTCAAGTTTTGGCTCCTTCTTTATATGAAACAGAGAGCATATTGAATTAACAAAAGAAGCCATAACACCGTCACAAGTACACAGGCAAAGACGAGGCATTTGAAATGGTTTCCGGAGACTAATTCTTATCATTAAGGACTGAAATATGATAAATAAGCCAATAGTGTTTCCGTGTGGTCACATCCTCGGTGAATTTGCACAAAGTCATGAATATCAAGACTCTGGACCCACTTTTGTGCTTCTAGTGCAAGACTTTTACTATACCATTACATTAGGTAATTACCCTGAGCCGAAAGAAGCCTCCCCAATTTTTGCCACAGTCACTAACTATCGACGTTAGTACAGACTCGTTATATCAATTCAGACTAAATCTAATAAACTCAGTAAATTAAAAGGACAAAGATAAGTTCTCAATTCACTAATAAAATGATATAAGATTACCTGCAAGATTTTTCAATAATGCATGCAATTCCAATATACATCACTGAGCTATTTAGCATACAGATTATGATGAGATAAAGTGAACGACACTCAAATCATTCAAAAACTCAATATAAAACAAGACTTGCATTTCTCTTCAGATGACTAACATGCCTATACTTCAGAAGAAAAAACAGAATAATTACGGTGTGTAAGTTGATGCGCTGAGCCCAATCATTCTTCCACAAGGGTCGGTGATGACATACAGGAATACAAGTGCATTCCGTCATGCAGAATGGTGACATGTCCTGTCATCTTATACTTTCATATCTAAATGGAGACTTTATTGTATAAATCATTTAAAAATTTTGGCAGATTAAACACGAAACTCCTGATAGTAGCAGTAGTAGTGCAAGGATCATGCTCTAGCAAATGGAGAACCTTGATACAGGTAACAATCCTAAAGCCAAAAATCAGCACAAACATTTTGAAAACCAGCCAATTTCAAAACAATTATATTTTATTTTCTATTAAAATAAGTCTATTCCTTTCAGCTTCATCAATGAGCACACATTTTGTGGCAAACATGAACATATCGTTCTAGAAAAGTGAGCACAATGGTAAAATAGTTAACTATTGATAAGCTTCCATAGAATCTAAAGAGTGGCCAGTTCTAAATAAATAAATAAAAATACTTCCTCTGCAACCATCCAAGAAAATACAAAGATTTGGAAACAAAAACAAATAGATATACTGTCAGATGGTACTGTAATAAAATTTTATTTTAAATAAAAAAATATATTTTTAAAATTTATAAGAGTAAATATTATATATTTTTTTAAATATTTTTTTAAAAATAATTATTTAATTTATAATAAATAATATTAAATTTAAATTCATTTTAATTATGATATTTTAATAAACAATCAAACATAATAAATATATTTATAAAAAATTATAAATTTTAAAATAAAATAAAATAAAATATACATATAAAAAATTTTACTGTAAAAAAGATATTTTAAAATTATATAAAAAATATAATAAAATTTTATATTAAATAAAAAAAAATTTAAAATTAAAGTTTATAATAAATATTGTATGTATTAAATATATATTTTTTAAATAATGACCCAAATTCGTGATAGTGCACTCAAATCTAAACAATAAAATATTCTTTTACATAAATCTCACGTCCTTCACAAAAATGAACAACTACATTAAATAAATCACCGTCAACTAGAAATCAAGCCGACAGGGAGATAATAAATCACGTTATCAGTCAGCTAAGATGGGAAGGAGCTTCTTAGTTATCTTATGTTCTATCAATGTAACCAATTCTGATTGAGCTGCTTGTACATTGAATTCAGCTGCCTATATAGCCTATATACCAAAAACTAAAATAGCATGCATATGAGTTCACAGATTACCGAAAAACAAATAGAAGCTGAAAAAATGGAAACACATGAACTTGGCAATTGGCTGTACGAATGAGGACAAACTTTGTACTCATTTTCTCAGCCAATGAACCGCCTAAATTCCAGTATAAATGATTCAACTTCCACCAAAACCATAGAGGGAAAGACTACGGAAGGATGAATGTTTCCAAAATTCTACCAGTAGTTTCGGATTCTGCTTTTGACCCCAAAATTCCACGCCTTCAGTTTTAAGACTTGTAAATTATAGCAATTTCAGGCAAATGAATAGAACACTAACGTGCCCTTTCTGCAAGGAGACATGTAATCCTCTTACAGTGGTTATAAACAGCAACAGAAAGCACACGCAAGGTAGCCACCAACACAAAGTCAATTCTTGATTAACAAGATTCACACTTTCCAACAATGTTTTATGTATTATAAAAATAAAATTTTAAATAAGATAATTTTATTATTTTAATATTTATATTATATAAAAAATAAAAAATTTATTAGTTAATAATAAATAATAAATAAAAAATATTAAATTTATAATTTTTTTACTGTATTAATTAAAAATAATTTTTTTTAATTTTCTAATTTATTATTAATAAATATATTTTTTATTTTATTAATTAAATAACTTTACCCCATTAACAAATTTATCTAATAAGAATTTCTCAGTGCATAATTGCCATTGTACTAAAATTAAAAACCTTTTTAGCTTTCACTTGACCAATTACAAACTTCTTAAAGACCCTTGCAAATATCTCTGGCGTTGGCAAATCCTTTTCCAAATTAGACCCACCCAAACACTAGTAGCAGCACCAGCACCATTAACGCTAAGCTAAACCCACTTCCGTTACCATTGCCAGCACCAGACCCACCACCGTTATTGGGTCCCATTGCGCGTTAGAGTTTCTACCGGCTTTTTCTTCCAAATAATCCACGATCGGTTATTTCAGTTATAGAGGACGCCAGCCAAAGCTAACAGCTGAGAATGTTGTCTGCTAAACACCAATCAAACCAAACTCTAAACCAGCAAGTTTTAGCAATTCTAGAAAGATACAATCACCTAAACCATCTCAAACAACTCCAATCCTTTCTCATAACTCTTGGCCACAGCCAAACCCAATTCTACGCCTTCAAGCTCGTTCGCTTCTGCACTTTAAAACTCTTAAACTTCAGTTACGCTCGCTTCATTTTCGATCATCTCGTTTCTCCAAATATCTACGTCTACACCGCCATGATCACTGCTTATGCCTCTCAGTCGGTTCACTCGTCATCGGCCTTTTCTTTGTACCGTGACATGGTTCGTCGACGCCAACCGCAGCCTAATCACTTTATATACCCGCATGTTTTGAAGTCTTGTCCTGAAGTTTCGGAATCTTTTGGGACTAAAATAGTGCATGCCCAGATAGTTAAATTCGGTTTTGAACAATACTCAGTTGTGCAAACGGCTCTTGTTAATTCTTACTCGAGGTCGAGTGTTGACACTAGTATAGCTAGACAAATGTTCGAGGAAATGTCTGAGAGAAACGTTGTCGCTTGGACTGCTATGATTTCCGGGTATACCAGGATCGGTGATATTAAGAATGCTGTTTCGCTTTTTGAGGCAATGCCTGACCGAGATGTTCCTTCTTGGAACTCTGTTATTGCTGGTTGCACGCAGAATGGGTTGTTTCCCGAGGCTATTTCGTTCTTTAGGAGGATGGTGATGGAGCAGAGTAAAAACATTAGGCCTAATCAGGTCACGGTTGTGTGTGTGCTATCGGCTTGTGGTCACACGGGAATGCTGCTGCTTGGCAAATTGATTCATGGTTATGTTTATAGAAATGGGCTTGTTCCTGATTCATTTATTTGGAATGCGGTGGTAGATATGTATGGAAAATGTGGCAACTTGAAAGAGGCAAGAAGGGTTTTTGATGGGACCTCAAAGAAAAGCATGACTTCCTGGAATTCCATGATCAATTCGTTTGCACTTCATGGCCAGAGTGAGAAGGCAATTAGTGTGTTTGAGGAGATGATGCAGTGTGGAGACTCTGATGTACGACCAGATGGGGTTACATTTATCAGCCTGTTGAATGCTTGTACACATGGTGGATTGGTTGAAATGGGTCGAGCTTATTTTGAGTTGATGACTAGGAATTATGGAATTGAGCCTCGAATTGAGCATTATGGGTGCCTACTAGATCTTCTTGGCCGAGCGGGAAGGTTTGAAGAAGCCTTGGAAATTGTGAAGGGAATGAAGATTGAACCTGATGAGGTTGTCTGGGGTTCTTTGCTTAATGGATGTAAAATTTATGGCCGTACAGATTTGGCTGAGTTTGCAGTAAAAAAACTGATTGAAATGGATCCAAACAACGGTGGTTATGGTATAATGTTGGCGAATATATATGTGGAGTTAGGGAAATGGGATGAAGTCCGTAGGGTAAGGAAGATGTTAAAAGAGCGGAATGCTTATAAAACCCCAGGTTGCAGTTGGATTGAGGTTGACAAGCAAGTTCATCAGTTTTATTCTGTTGACAAAACACATCCCAGAACAGAGGAGATATACGATACCTTGGAAAGTCTGGTTGCTTTTTATTAGCAAAGAGCAGAGAGAGTTTCACCTCAATGCATAATTTCTCTTCTTGTTATCAAATATAAACTTTGTTGTCTTTGTAAAATAGACCATGGCATTCTCCATTTTACTTAATTGGTTCATTGGGCAGCATAAGTATTACGGTAATTTTGTTGTGTTAATTTCTGTTCGATTTTGAAATATTGAAGAGCTTTATGTGCTTTCCTTTGAACGCTAATTTTCTTCTTTTTTCTTTATTCGGGGTCGCTGACATTCATGTGTATGAGCTTTAAATAAATTTTCTTCCAGGAGATCAAGGAAACAGTTTGGCACTGGATGACGACTGGTGATATTTAGCACTTTCAGAGAGAAAATTTTAATTCCTGGTCACCTAGTGAGGTCACAGGACAATTACTGCAATCTGAAAGGAAATGTGCGTTTGCACACTTCCTTAGAGTGGAAATTTCTATACGTCAATGCTTCAGTTGAGTGAGTTTATTAAATCTCCTTGAGTGCACCTCCTTTAGTTTATCTCTTACACTGCTCATTCGATGATTCATTCTGTAATTATGATCATCCTGTTATAACACTACTAATACAAATAGAATATGTATATATATCTTTTACCTCGGTATCTTCTGCGTGTCTTCGAGATTATCAAGGGATTAAAGAAAAGTTGTTTAGCTGAGTTCCAGTAGAAAATGCTCCGTTTTCTGTCATATTACATATATATCGTTGTATTGCTTATATTTGATTTTTTTTTCCTACTTCTTCATGCAACTCACATACCGTCTCAGTGAGAAATGTGAGTTTATGATATAACTGATGACAACTCCTACGTTTAGTAAATTAATCAGATGTGCACCAAGAGAATATTGTTGAGAAAAACATATTACATTAAAAAAGTTTATTATAAAACAGCAGATTTTCCACACCGCACAACAGTCACAACGAGAAAGGCTCTACACGTGGTAAAAAGACCCTTATTCTCCAGAAAACGAGCGCGACAACTGACATAAACTAAATAGCAAAACCTCTAAAGCTCTTGCTTGGCCTCGTTCTTCAGCTTGGCGGCTGCTTCATCCTCTCCACCAGCAATGCTGACAACCCTGGGACCTTTGATCCTGTCAGTCGACAACTTCGCCAACGACAAAGTGAGAACACCATTTTCAAGCTTTGCCGTCACAGAATCCAAATCCACATCGCCTGGCAATTTAAACTGTCTCCAAAATTTGCCATACGATCTCTCCACTCTATGCCAGTGATCACCCTTCTTCTCTTCCTCTCTCTTCCTCTCTCCACTCACTCTCAGCACACGATTCTCCTTCAATTCAATCTTCAACTCGTCCTTCTTCAACCCAGGTACATCCAGCATTATAACATGACCTTCTGGGGTTTCTTTCCAGTCTACTCTGGCCGGAGAGAGTGCCATGATTTCATCCCTATCAAGCTCAAATGGGACTTGTTCTAGCACCTGGAACGGGTCAGGAAAGCGGGCTGCCCATAGATCAGATAACAAACTTCCCGGACGATCAATGAGAGACAGCACAGATGCATGGGCTGAGCCAACAAGACAAGCCAGTGCAATTAGGAGCAACGGCAAGCAGCTGCCGAAAATGGGACTTTCTTGGTGCCTCATTTATCTGTAGATCGTTTCGTGCACTATGTGTATTTAGTTGATCCTTGAGAAGCTTTCGAGTTCTTGTTCTTGTTCTTTTTTTTTTTTATTTTTTCTTTTTCGCTCTGACCGACGTAAGATAGGAGAGAGATATTTACAGTAACACACAAGCTTCTTTGTACACTCTGGAGTGGGGAAATGTGGAGATAGGATATTTATATACGCAAATGAAGGCTGCAATATGCGCATGGTTCCTGAAAGTTCTAATGTTGGAGTCGAGAGTTGTGTAGATGAATGGGGAAGTTTCCCGCTTTACAGTTGATTGGGCGAGAGGATGCAGGAGCCTTCCCGTGCGTTCCAGAGTCTTCAAGGATTACTTTGGACTCTGAATATGTATCAAGAACGAATGATATTAATTGTTTTGTTTTGAAAGCAAAATGTAGGGTAGCCATGTCGTCTTGTTCCAAGTTAATATTTTGTTATAACGATTTAGGTAACGCCCTTATTTTTTCACCAACACAATAATAGTTATTGTGATTGTTGGGAAGTTGATCCACAACTTTCAGACGTGATTTGGAAACTCACCTCAACAATTGGGCCTAATCATATGCTCATGTCGAAATAAAAGGTCCAATATTTCACAGAACTTTACTTTTGGGCCAATGAAGAACATATATAATTCAATTATTATTATTATTATTATTATTTTTAAAAATTTAAATATAAGCATTAACTTATTTATTTATTTTTAAATTAAAAATATATGAAATTAAATAATTTTATATCCATAATATTCTTTATTAGATAAGCAACAAAAACATCTTAAAAATCTAATAAAATAATTTTTACTTTAACTTTTGTCAATAAATCTAATTTAGAATATAACAAAAAACTAAAAAAAATTCATTTTAAGAATATTAAATATGTTCATTATAACAATAGTTCACAATAAATAAAAAAAATATTATTATGGTATTTGAGTTATTATAAAAATATATAAGTATTACAAAATTTGATATTTTAATTAAAATTTTGATGAATAAATTTGAAGAGAGAATAAAAAGATATACAAGTCTTTTAAAAAAATCATTGTAGGTTTTATATAGGAATTGATGTAAATAAATTAATTAAATTGAAATATTTTTGTGAACATATTTAACACAAATTTTTCTATATTTTTAGATATAACTAAAATGTAAAGAAAAAATTATTATTTTTTTTAAGCAAAGTCTCATGTTAAAAAAATAAATATGCCTAAGTACTTACAATAACTAATTTTAATAAATTAAGCCCTAAAAAATAAAAAATAAAAATAAATAAATTGACTAATAGGTATTATTTGCAGAAGATAAAATAGTTGATTGGAATTGGATTCATAATATCTTAAATAATGGGTCATATTTTGGCAACTTGTAGCATCATTTGGTGGGAGAAGATCACTTTGGGGGATGGGCAGGTTTTGGCAATTTTTGTGCTATTTGCCATTTCCATGTTATTGACAAAGGAACCAACGAGAAGTTTAAAGAAGATTATAGGTTGATGGGGTTTTGACTTTACACTTTAAGGTTAAAGTTGTTACTGCACTAATATATTCTTTCTTGATTTACTTTATGATCCTCTACTACTAACAAATTATCAACTAACAAATACAGTGCAAGTTGCCATAACAATACTGCTCATTAGAAGATCATAAATGATAGAAAAAATTTTAGGTAAGACAGTTTTACTATGTTAGTATTACTAATATAGTTAAATCATCTAATCAATGAAGTGAGAAAAACACATTTATTGGTGATGGATAAAAAAGATTAATAGAGGATTTTATAAATTTTCCTTATCATATTAATTGAATGGTAGGACTTTTTATTGATTTTTTTCATTCATCTCTAATGAATATATTTTTCACTTCATTAATTGAATGGTCTCACCACCTTAACAATATTGATATGATATAATTGTCTCATCTAAAACTCTCTTTCTAAATGATAATAATTTTACTTTAAAAAGACTTCAATTTATGACTTTTCTTAAATTTTATGATAATTTCATGTACTTTCGATTGGCTTGACGACAAACATTGATAAGTGATTTAGTTATAGAGAGTCTGTTTTAAAGCTGTAACTCGGTGGTATGCATTTTTGATTGTCTTTGTGAAAGTTTGCATGCATATAGCTAGCTAGCTAGTTATAAAGAAATTTTCTCATATTAACAGAATTAAAACTCAATCCCAAAATAAGGAGAATATATGTTGTGATTTCCTATGTTCACCATATAGGGTGAGTCTTATAACAAATAAAATCTATGACTAAACTTACCACTTTTTGGCTACCAACTGAACAATAATGATGGAGTCATTTCACTGTAAGCGTGTAAATATATAGACGTTAGATATTGGTAGTCTTTTAAATTAATTCTAAGGATATAAAATCCAAATTGAGGTTACATTATCTTCTTAGTTCTCAGCATACATTCAAACCTTCGTATTGTAGTACTTATATCTTTTTATGTGTTTTACTCTCTTAGAGATATCTCATATATAGGACTTCAATTTGGTTTCTTATTACCCTATAAAGAAATATTATTGAGAAAGTGTCTGCTACAAATACTTTCTTTCTTTCTTTCTTTTTTTAAGTTTGGTAAATTTAGCTAATTTACTTTCAAAAAAATATTAAGATTCCATATACAGAGTCATCCATACTGCAATCTAATAAACTTCTACATGTAGTTATAGAAAAAGATTTTTCCTGATATATTTATGAATCAATGTCCAAAGAATAACTTAGAGGTATATTGTTAACCGAATATAGTTTTAAGTTTCTCACATGCATGTAATTGAAGAAGAAGCAAGAGAAGAAGAATTTAAGTTGAAGATACAACGTGAAGTCTGTGAGAAGGCAGAAGCATAGGTGCTATGTTGTGTAGATGAGGCAGTATTATGTAGCAAATGTGATGATGAAATCCACACAGCTAACAAACTATCCCAAAAGCATCAATATGTTTCTCTTTTTAAACAAAATACTGTATCTTTTTCCTTATCTCTCCTATATTCCCAACTTCTCTTGTGTGATATCTACTAGGTATAATTTGTTATCATCAATTTAGCATTCTGAAACTTCAATGACCCTTGTTGATCAGCTTCTTTCCTTTTTCTTTATGAATATTAATGCATGAGAGAAATGAGTATTTCTTCTGCTTGGAGGATAGGGCGATAATCTGTAGGCAATGCGACATGTTGATTCACATAGCTAACCTTTTTTTGTTATCCCATCAAGGGTTTCTCATTGGAGGCATCAAAGTTGCCTTAGAGTCCTTATCTAATAACATTAAAACTAATTGTTTAACAACAGGTTTCATCACGTTCATAAGGAAGCAAAGTAGGTCAGCAATAAGTAATATAAATGTTATGGCCAATCCCACAGAATCAACGTCAGGCAGTTACTCAAGCTTTGCTACTAATTTGGCAGCAACAGCTTCATCATGGCAATTGGATGACATCCTAGGCATTGATGATTTTAGCTATTGTGAATTTTTGGATATGGAGTTATTAAGAATTAACTAGCCCAAGTCATAAAGGTTCTAACCTTTATGTATTCGCATGACTTTTGAGAAATTAGTTGTCAAGCAAGTTCTTTGGCGTTGATGAAGCGTAACTAATTTCTGTCAATTGAATATCAATTAGTTTAATATCTAAAATCTGCTCATCTTTCCAGCATGCAATTAATATAAGTATTAAATCTTTTTAATGAGCACTTTTCTAGTGCTCATCTAGTTACATTATCCTTTATTATTATTAATCTAATTTTGATTATGAACACATATAAAAAATTTTACTCTTCATTTTATTATTTACCTATACTTAACACGAGAGCATTAAAAGTTTTCGGACATGTTTACTTTACCAAATTAACTCACATGAAATTAGAACTCAGGGCTGAAATAGTTTTTAGATCATACATATAGTTTCCAATGCAAAACAATAGACACACACACACACACACACACAAAAAGATCATAACATAGTTGAAGATGAAATCAGTTGACAGGCTTCCTCATGACAAGCCCAAAACAAAGTCAAGTCCATTAAAGACCACAAGCCCAAGTTTTATACTCTCTATTAGTTTTTGATATACAATTAAAGTTTTCTATCATGTACGACTCTAAAAATTCATACTAATGCCATTATTTGATTGCCAAAATGCATTGTGCTAATGCCTGTAATAGCGTGTTTTTAGTATTTTGTCCTTAGTGCAATTTCTACTTTTCGTAGGTTTATATATTCTCATTTGTATTCATAATTTGTTAATTATGTTTTCAAAAACAAGAATAATACTCAAAACAATAAAAGTTCATTATCTATTGTTGTTACTCCTTATTTTTTAGCAAATCCTAACTAATGTAACATAGTATTATTTAATAATTTCATTAAAAATATGTTAATAAATATTTTTTTATTACCAACTGCACTTAAAACCAGTTATACAATAAATTGACTTCTTTATCAAAAGAAGAAAGTTTAGTGTATTTTTGTTATATGATGAGATCATTTATGTATTAATCTATCGAAATATTATTATTTGTATACAAAAAATTATGAATTACTTTGGTAATAAATCTAAATAATTTATAAGTTTTATTTATAATTAGGATAGTTTTCTTGTGGGTCTTTTGGTTATTTTTATATTTGAGTTGATTTCATTGTTGTTTTGATGTTGAACACTAATCTCTCCTTTCTTAAGAAAAAGACCAATAATTCATTGTGATCATCAAAGAGATGTAGTTACCTGATGGTGTAAAGCATAGAAATCTGTCAAAATTCTATCATAACTACGATATTTATGGCTTCTTCTTATTAATGATGTTCTAAAAGTAGTTGTTAATAGAAAGATGATTTGTTTCTAAGCTTTAGAGGTAAAGACACCCTTCATAACTTTACCAGCTATCTTCATGCAGCTTTTTGTGGAAGAAAAGTTATAACTTTCATAGATTATTGACTTAGAAGGAGATTGAAAATTTCTCTAGCAATTTTAAAAGCAATTGAAGACTCTAATATTTCAATTATAATTTTTTCCAATAATTATAACATCATTTTGGTGCTTGAATGAACTTTTGAAAGTTCTTGAATGCCATATTAGAATGGGACAAAATGATTCTTTGACAGAAGCAGTTGATCTAATTGGTTGGCATTTGAACCAATACTACTTTAGGTAATTATCTTTAACTTTATGATTCTTATTTAGCTAAATTGGTAATACTTTTATTGAATTGTTGAAGTGCATAATTTTTGGAAGATGTGCCTTTAATTTCGAATGTTGATGAGTATGTTTTTGTAGCATTCATAATTATTATTCGTTATATAATTTTAGGAATAAGTTTTCACTTTCTCTACTTGAATTTATGGTTAGAATTTTTTCTAGAAGATTATTAATGGAGTTGTTGCTTGTTTCTGTCATACGGAGCATAAATGATTTTAATTGTAGCCATCAACTAACAATTCTTTATTATTATTTCTTGATTTTATACAATTTTTCTTTATATTTAATAGGTATGAGGTTGAATTTGTTAGTAAAATTGCCAATAATATCTTGAAGAAATTGAATCACATATTCTTCTGTGATTTAGTTGGTTTTATTGGAATAAAATCATATATATAAAAAGTTGAATCATCATTAATCATTATATTAGAAGATGTTCATATTGTTAGAAATTGGAGCATGGGTGGTATAGGTAAGACAACAATATCAAGAGTTATATTTGACCAAGTTGCAAATCTAGTTGAAAGTTGCTGCTATCTTGCAAATATTAGGAAACAAATTGCTACATGTAGAATAAATCGTTTACAGGAGAAACTTCTTTTAAAGGCATTACAAAATGAAGATGTAAATATACATTCTTTTAATTCGGGACTCATTTTTATAAAGAATAGACTTTGTCGCAAAAAATTCCTTATTGATTTTATTGATATAGAAAATCATAACAATTAAAATCTTTAGTTTGAGATTATGGCTAGTTTGATTCAAATCATTATAACGTTTGATAAACAAGTGCTTAAGATTAGTATGGATGAAATGTACGAGATTGACGAGTTAAATTACCATAAAGCTATTTAACTTTTTATTTTAAATGCTTTTGAATAGAATCATGTGGTAGAAGATTATATGTAATTGTCAAACTTAGTGGTATACCATGTTAAAGGCATTATGTTAGCTCTTAAAATTGTTGGGTTTACTTTTTATTTGGTAAAAAAAAGTCAGATCGTAAAAGTGCATTGAATAAACTTAGAAAGCATCCGAACATGAACATTCAAAATGTGTTGAGAATAAGTTATGATTGAGTGGATGATGAAGAGAATGAAATATTTGTTAGTATTGCTTGTTTCTTCGAAGAAAAGATAGAGATCACGTAACAACTATTTTAGATAGCTATGGTTTCTCTATAAATAATGGAACAAGTGTTCTTATTGACAAATGTAGTATAACTATGACAGGTAATGGGTTAGTAATGCATGATCTAATACAAGTGATATGATGATGTATTGTTCACTAAAAATCCATCAAGTAGCTTGCCAAGCGTAGTAGATTATGGAATCTTCTGGACGTCATTAACTTATTTACGAAAAACTTAGTAAGTGCAAAATTCAGATCTTTAACATATATAAGCTTTTTTGAAATATCAACTTAAACAATCTCGTTTACATGAGTCCTTTTTTATAGTTTTGATTCTTATATATTTTATGCTAACATATGCATTTTGCTTGTAATCATGGGTTTGAAGAAATTGAAAGTATATCCTTTTTGTCCAAAGTGAGATACACTTAATTTTTGATACCTTTAGAAGTATGTATTAACTTGGATTTCTTAAATTCTTTAATTCTTATTGTTAATAAAAAATAAAAGAAAATTGAAAGTTAAAGTTAAATAAGGCAAGCTACATTATCATAAAATAAGAATACCTTTCTTATAGACTTTCAATGAAACTTAAAATTACTGAAAAATCTTAATTATATTAGCATTTATTTCTCTTAACTAAAAAATAGAATTTTAAGAAATAAGAAACAATCTCTAAGACTAAGTTTAACTAGCACTTATCAAGATAAAAAAACAACTTCATACTTCAAGGCAAAGTTTCATGAATTTTAACACTTCTCCTTAAAATGTGCCTTGGACATTTTAAATTTTATCCTTCAAAACTCATATTTTAACTTCGAAAGTGCTTTAATCATTATGTCATCAAGTTGGACATTAGTTGCACAAAAATGTAGCTTGACAAATAAATTTTTCTTAGTTTCCCTTATAGAGTGAAATTTTATATTAATATACTTGGTCTTGCCATGTTGGATAGGATTTTGAGTAATAGTTATGACTGATTTTTTGTTATAGTAAAATTCAGTTGGTGAGTTTTCTTCCGAGCTTAGATTAACAAGCAAATTGCTCAACCAAATTACTTGATTTGCAATAGTTGTTAGGGAGATATACTTGGCTTTTACTATTGATTATGCCACCACTTCTTGCTTTCCTGCATTCCAACAAACGACTCTTGAACCAATTGTAAATACATAATCTAAAGTTCTTTTTAAATCATCGATACTTCCCGCCTAATCACTGTTAGCATAGCCTTATAACTTAACTTCTACTAATTTTGAATACTAGATGTCAAGATTTGGTGTACTTATAATATACTTCAACACTTTTATTGCAATTCTCAGATGAACGTTACTAGGTAAACTCAAAAATCTTGAAAAATTAGTAGGAAAGATCAAATCAGGTTTTGTTGTTGTCAAATAGAGCAAATTGCCTATTAAGTTTTTTATATATAGAGGATTCCTTAAGTTTCTTAGCATTATTCTTTGATATCTTCTCATTTTGTACCAGTGGAGTTTCTATTTATTTATATGATTCAAGCTTGAATTTTTTTAAGAATATTAATAATATAATTTCTTTGTGAAATAAAAATATCTAAATTACATTGGTAAATTTTCATTCCAAGAAAGTAGTTTATAATGCTAAGATTATATATCTCAAATGCATCCTACATTTTCATTTTGAATTTAGCCAAAAATTAAACATTACTTTCAGTTATTAACATGTCATTAACATAAAGTGATACCATTAATTGCAAACCATCATTATTTTACTTCAAATATAGCGTGGCTTCACTTCTATTCTTTCTAAAATCACAATGAATAAGATAAGAGTCTATTATACTATACCAGATCCTTGGTGCTTGCTTTAAACTATAAAGAACTTTGTATAGTTTATACACTTTGTGTTCTTTGCTAACAACTTCAAATCCTTATGATTGTTAAACATAAATTTTTTTTTTAAAGTATACCATTTAAAAAAGTTAACTTGACATTTAAATAACACACTATCCATCTTATTTGACCAGCAAGTGCAAGCAACAACCTTATGTTATCATATTTGACTATTGGTGCAAATGTATCACCATAATCCATTCTAACAATTGACTAAAGCCCTTCACAACCAATTTAATCTTGTGCTTAAAGATTATTCCATCTAAGTTAAATTTAATTTAAAAAATCTATTTCACACTAATAGTCTTTTTTACTTCAAGTAATTTTACCAACCTCCAAGTACCATTTCTGTCAATAACATTAATTTTAACTTTTATGGCCTCAGTTAATTTTAGAAATCTTAAAGCTTCTACATAGCATATAAGTTTAGCATGTACAAGATTACAACTTTTATATATTTCAGACAATGGCCTTACCTTTAGCATAGATGTGTTTGAAGTTGCGTCAATATCAAAAGAATCTTTAATGCTTATACTTTTAATTATTGGCTCAAGAGCAAGTGGAGTAGTTTCATCATACTTCAAATCCCAATTTTAGTAAGATTCTTTATCAAAATACACATATTTACTTATCTTAATCTTTATTGCATTCAAGTTATAAATTTTGTATCCTTTTAATTCTGAAACATATCTAATGAGTACACCTTTATTAGCTTTTTCATCAAGTTTTTTTTCTCTTGATAGATGGCACATGAAAGTAGCATAAAAAACCAAATACTTTTAGGTGTTTGATAGAAGTTTCATACTAAACCAAGTCTCTGTTGGTGTTTTACTTTGTACAGATTTGGTTGGCAATCTATTAAGTGAAAATATTAAAGTATTTACTACTTTAGTTCAAAGAAACTTTGGTGGCCTCTTTACAAATAGCATGCACATTGCTATTTATATTATAGTTTTATTCTTCTTCTCAAAGACTTTATGTTGTTAAGGTAAGTATGGAACTATTAGTTAGTACACAATTCTAGTTTCTTAACAAAAAGTATTAAAATCTTTTAAGGTAAACTCACTTCTATCAATTTTAAGCACCTTAAACTTTTGCCCACTTTAAGTATCAACCAACTTTTTAAAGTTTTTAAGATATAGAGTACTTAAGACTTGAATTTTATAATAAAAATCCCAATCATTATATTGAAATCATTAACAAATAATACAAAATACACATTCTTGTTCAAAGAGGCTATACTTATTGGACTTATTTTGAGGGAAAACTATCAATATTACTTCCCTAGTTCACAACACTTACAAGTTTGAGTATTGATATTGATTTCATGCATATCTTCAATCATTTCAACTGCTTGCATGAACTTAAGTGACTTCAAATTGAAGACCATATCTTTTGTGCCAAACAATACTATCTTTAATTTTAGCACTAAAAACATAGCTTTCAACTAAATCAAATTTCAAATAAAAATTATTTACATCTATTTTAATTTTTACTATTTTTATTCTATGTATATTATTGATAGAATAAAAATTTTCTTTTAAAAAAATTGCATGTCCATTTTTAGTATTTGTGCAACATTAAGAAGATTTTGATCTAAATTCTGGAATATAAAGAGCATCAGTAATAGTTTTTGTACCTTTTTTGGTGCTAATAGCAAATGTCCTTTTTCCTTTTGCCTGTACAATCTCACTATTTCCCAGCTTGACCTTTGGTTGAATTGTTATGTCAATGAAAGTGAAGAATGAGAAATGCTAGGTCATGTGATTGGTGTAGCCATTGTCAATGAGCTAAATATTTAATTTAGGCGAGCTGAGTACCTGTAATGCCATAAATAAATGCTCATCATCATTTTAGTCTTCTTTGGTCACATTTACATGTTGTTGTATTGGCAACTAAGATTACTTTTTCTTTACCCTACAAAACTTCTCAATATGGCAAAGTTTACTGCAGAATTTACAAAAATATGGAGGTTTATCTTTGTACCAACAATCCTTTTTAGCATGATTAGATCTTTTACAATGAAAGCAAGGAGGATAGTTTCCCTTCTTTGTTGATGCAGATAGAAATCTTTCAATTTTTTCTTTGTTGTTTTTGAAGGACTTTTTACCTCGCCATTTTCCAGATCTTTTTCCTTTGTAATTTACTTGAAAAGCACCTTCAGTAGCTTCATCATTTCTTATTGAGACCTTTTGCTTTTGTGCATAAAACTTGTTGGTTAACTCTGTAATTGTGAGATTCTATAAGTCATAAGACTCAATTGTAGAAATTTTAGCCTTAAACTTTTGAAACATTGAAACCATGATCTTTTCTACCACCTTATGATCTGTAAATGTCTCTCCAAGAAGCTTGATTTAGTTAACAACATTTATTAACTAGCCAGAATGATCTTTAATAAATTCATTGCTTTTCATCTTTGTCAACTTAAATTTTCTTTTCAATGTTAGAAGCCTAACAATTTTGACTCTACTATTGCCTTTAGATTCACTTTGAAACTTGTCCTATACTTATTTCTGTGTTTCTAGGTTCATGATTTTGGTGAAAATGTGGTCTACAAGTCTTGAATTTAGGTAGGTGATGGCTTTATCTTTATTGAGCTTCTCTTCTTCATGTGCTTTAATTTGAGTAATTAGTCCAATGGTGGTAGATCAACTTTAATAATCACATTATTCCACAATCTTTGTGATCTTAAATAAAATTTCATCTTAACAGCTTAAATGTGATAATGTTCACCATTAAACATTGATATTACAGATATATTACTAGAAGAGGATATGTTTGTGGCTTACTAAAAAATAAATCACTCAACCTCATTGTATTTAACACTTAAGGTTTTTGTCTCACAGTCCGTAGAAAGTAAGCTCTAATGCCACTATTGCAATTGAAAGTTAAAGTTGGATGAAGGCAAGCTACATTATCATAAGATAAAAATGCTTTTCTTATAAGCTTACAATGAAACTTAAAATTGATAAAAAATCTCAATTATATCAGCATTTATTTCTCCTAACGAGAAAATAGAATTTTAAGGAATAAGAAATAATCTCTAAGATCAAGTCTAACCAAAATTTATAGTGATAAAAAAATAATTTTATACTTCAATGCAAACTCTCATGAATTTTAACACTTACCACCATGATGGTTGCGTAGAAGATGATAAGGTTCATCTTCGCCATGGACTTGAAATTCTTCCGGACAAGCTGAGTTATCTTTTGGCCTAAAGACCCTCCAAAATCTTTGCCCTCCAATTTTATCCCTGCTGGCCTTGTGGAACTTGATATGCATTAGAGCAATGTTAAACACCTAAGGAGACACATGTACATTTAACATTTATACATGTTTCTTATTTTGTGTATGTACGAGAGTTTATCAATTCTAATTTTTTCGAGCCATTTTTATTTTGCTCTAAGAGCATGCTGTGAGCTTAAGATGGATAGACCTCAGTTACTCCCAGCACCTAATTGAAACCCCATATCTCTCATCTGCCCCGAAAATTGACGTCATGGTTCTTGATAGCTGCTATAGTCTCACCAAGTTTCCCAAGGTTTCCTGGAGTATAAAGGAGTTAAATTTAGGCAAGAGAGGAATACAAGAAGTCCCCCCAGAAATTAAGGGTCTCAATAAGCTCGTTGCATTGGAACTAGACGACTGCACAAGGCCTGAGAATCTTCCAAGCAGCATTCGTAACTTGACTTCCCTGATAGAACTTGGTATCCATGGCTGTTCATATATCACCAAATTCCCAGCGATATCATGGGATATAAAATATTTGTATCTAAATGAGACTGCAAAATCTTCAGTTGAATGTCCAACTAAACTTCGTATATTAAGTCTTAAGAACTGCACAAGGCTAAAAAGTGTTTCAAGCAGCATTTTGAAGTGGAAATCTCTTGAAATTCTTTGTCTGTGGCTGCTCAAAATTGGATTGTTTACAGAAATCTTGGAGAGACACTTCATGTAGAAGGTGTTAAGTAACCAATTGACCCAAAGGCTTAAGCCAGTAGTTAAGGATCCAAACAGTAGTATTAAGCTCTAGCACAGGGAACACCCTTAAAAGAGTTACCCCATCAATTGATCGTCTAACTCAGCTTCCACTGTTGATTTTGGGGAACTGCAGCAACATTGCGAATCTTCCAAATAGCTTGTTTGATTTGATATCTCTTTCATGTCTAGGTCTTGCTCGTTGGTCTGGAGTCTATCAATTGCTGGAGAAATTGCCATTATCTTTATTATCAGGTTTGTGCTCTTTAAAAGAATTAAGCCTAAGGGACTGCAACCTGCTAGAATTGCCGCGTGATGTCAGGTGCTTATCTTCCTTGAGATTTTAGATTGAAGTGGAAAAAATTTTATGATCCTAAGCCTCAAGCCGTTTTCTTTTCTGGAACAACTTAACATAAGCTATAGCACGAGACTTCAATCCTTATGATAGCTTCCATATCCACTGCAACTGACAAAGTTACAAGCACAAATATATATCACTGGGAACATTACCAACTTCAGAAGGTGTAGTGTTTCCAATCAATTGGACTTCTGTTTAGTTTTTCATATTTTCAAATTGCTGGAAATTGAATGATAATGCTCACAGAAGCATTCTGGCTGATGCACAACGAAGAATTCAGGTTATGGCAACTAATGCACTAGGGACTGCATCAACGGAAGATTACATGGAGGTATCTTTCTCTTTCCCTCACCCCTCTTTCTATAACTAAAATGTATAGAGCAATAAACTTTGTGGTACAGTGGCGTTTTGCAGGACCTTCAGTAAGTATTTGTTTCTCGGGAAATGAGATTCTGCATTGGTTCAGTGATCAAAATGAGGGATCTTCAGCAACAATTGATCTGCCTCCACAATGATGTAGTAGAAAGTTCTTAGCTTTTGCACTGTTCGTTGTTGTTGCATTTGAGGACAATCATGATAACAGGAGTTTTGAATTTTTATGCAAATGCCGTTACAAAACCAGTGATGGTAACTGCTGTGACATAGATTGCAATTTATATGGCTTTGGAGTTGAACACAAACTCAGAATTCTTTGGGCAAATCATGAGTTCCTCTTGTGCAGTCATCACTTGTATGCTATGGTGGTTCAAAGTGATGATAAAGACCATCGTTCAATATATAATCCAATCTTACCATAAGGCTTCATTTGAATTCTCTCCTCTAGATGAAAACCGATGGCCATTACCAAATTGCAAGCTGAAGAGCTGTGGAGTCTGTCTATTATACTCTGAAGATGAACATGCAGAAACTGGTGACAGCTCTAATGAAACTGAAAGAGTAGAAAGCGCAAGTAATGGAAGCTTCAATGCAGAAAAAGAGAGAAATAACATGGGAAGATTTAAAGAAAATGAATCCAACTCAGAAGCTAATACCCTCCGGTTGGCTTGAGACGGAGTCAATCAAATATATAAGATATTCTTGGTTGGATTTGCTCTGTTTTTCTTTTGGTGGTGTTTCTTGGGCATTAAGCACTATAGCTAAATAAGGAAATATTTAAAAAATGGCAAGAAGTTTAAAAGCAATGGGTTAATGAACTTCTAGCAACGGAACATGGAAAAGCAAATTAAATTTTAAAAATGGTATTAGATCAGAACCGTGGTTATTATCATTTTGAGCAATGGATTTGTGATCGCGGTACTTTTGTTCTTTTTCTTATTTCATTTATCTGTAGATACAAAGAAGAGAATGAGAAGAATAGGAACGGAACAAGAAGCACAAAACAAGATCACCATCGAAGGTTGAGATTCGAATGCAATGAAATATTAGATAAGGAGACTGATGGTGATTCAAAATTCAGTTAAAATCATTGTTTCTCGTCGTAGTTGTTATGTAAAGCTTACTCATAATAGGTCCAGCTGGCTGTTCATTAAAGCTGATGTGGCCAAGTTAATTAGCTGAGCTGTTTTCTGTTTCTAGGTGGTTAGGTTTTAGTAGTCAGTTAAAACTAGAAAAACAGAAAAGAAAGAGAAAACGTTGAAAACAAAATATAAGAGGAAAAAGAGAGCATTTTTTAAGAGAGGTGAATTTGATGTTAGTAGTGCCAAGTTCAGAAAAGGGAGCTAAAGGATGTGGTAGCATCAAAGAGGCTTCTGGGCAGTAGAAAAGAAAGAAATAAGAAGGGAGTGCGCGAGAATGGAATGAGAAGAGAAAGAGAGCATTTCTGGTTGGAGGTAGTTTTCTAGGAGAAAGAAACCGAGAAGAAGTAGTACTTTGTACAAGTTTCAGGTTGCAATTCATGAATAAAATTGAATCAACCTTGTTCCTTGAAAACTTTCTGTTTTTCTTTTGTTTCTTGCTTGTATCAGTTCTTGTGTTGCTGTGGTTGTAATTTGGATTTACCAAGTTCCAGATTGTGTGTTATAAGCTTAGAATCAGTTAATGCACACCAGATGCTTGTAAAAATGATTTTCGTAGGTTGAGTTGCATTAGAGTAACAAGCACGATAATAATCTGAATCCGTCCATTTCAAGATTGTAATCAAAAGCTTATTGATGAAATTTTCAAACCTCCCTATCTTCTTTTCAAAACCAAGTTGAATCTAGATTCCAGACAAAATAATTACATGGTAATTCGTATCTGCTACTCTCATAATTCAGAGTCTCGATTATTTTCTTTCTATCCATCTTTCTCTCAATTTTTGTTCAGTCGTTTCAAAGACTTTGGGTAATCTTGTTTATAAAACTGAAAACATGATGGTCATTTATCCAGTACGTGGCACAAATGACACAGAATTAAATTTATTAATTGGCTTTATAACTTGTGAATATCATCATACTGGTTTTGTATCATTGATGTTACTTGATATCACAGTTCTGCATAGCTCAAACACATGCACAACCGAACTCAACTTCCATCCTTCCAAGGACAAACAAGGAATACATCAAGTAAAATACACAGTTAAATGATATTTGTTTATTCTAAGTGAAAAGGATCAGAAATGAAAACCATGCCTGATATCCAATGGAGTCAAAAAAGGGTTCAAACAACTACAAGGCTTACTATGTCCGGTCTCTTTATTGTTCCTAACTATACCATAAGGTGTTTGATGGGCAGGAATGCCATTGGAAAGGCCTGCAACTGGCTGATTTGTTGAAGACTTCGTCTTCAAACTCCACCCATACCTTGCTTATTTTGGTCTCTATATTGCATGAAAAAAGAGTTGAGGACGTACTAACTTCACTTTTTTGATTATCCATTTCACCTTCATTGCCTGTCAGTGCTGCTTGCAACTCTGCTGATTTTGCTAGACAATTCAAAATTGCAGAAGTTGAGACAGTAGTCTCTCTTAACACGGGGTGCCTATATGGCCTCATTGGTGTACAGCCTAAGCATTGTTCTAATGCCACAACATTTTCCATAGTGATGATTTGTACAGATGGGTATTCCAAATTCTTGTGGTCAATACTTCGTTTGCAGTTTTCATACAGATCATGAAGTGCTTGGCTCTGCTGGGAAGCCCTCTTAAGGATGTCACACGCTAAAGCTCTTGCTGACCTTGCTAAATCAAAGAACACGTTGACAAGAGCTGCCACGCCTTCAAAAAATGTCACGTACAGCTGGAAGCTTTCTTTCAAAGTATTGATCATGGATGCTTGAACCAAATTATTAGAAGGGAAAAAATCAGATGGTGAACTTTGTAAGACCTTATCTATGAAACCTTGACATTTTGGCAGTTTTCGAAATACCATATCAATTGATTTGTCGTAGCATTGAAATTCCAAACCTTGGGACATAACAGGTTCAAGCTTACCAGCTTGGTAGATGACCCAAGCCATTCTTTCTTCTAGATACGCTGCATTCTTTTGTTAAAAACAAACTGAAGGATTAGAATTCCTCAAGAACCAGCTGGTACTCATTTGAAGACGGCCAGAAACATATGCATTACGTAGCTGTTGCTCAAAGTCACGATTACCTCCACGTAACAGACGATGAATTAGCATAAGGGCCTTGAGGGCAACCAGTTGATCTCTAGTCTTTCCAAGACGACGAGAAATCCTTTCTGCAAGAAAATAAATGGATCCTGGGGAGTTTGAGACCAGGAAGAGGATCTCTTGCATGTATTTGCCATCCATGGGGCCATAATCGTGGCAAGTTGCTCGCACAACCGTAATTTCAATATCAGAAAAGCCTTTTCCATAATGATTGTATATCATGGTCTTGCCAATGGTGGCATGATCCTTGAATGAGCCAATAATTTGCCGGAGCTTGCCTTGTATACCCACCTCCATTTCTTGTCTTCTGTGTTGCGGATTGCAATGTAAGGAGAAAAACCTTCGGAGCAATCTGTGTAGATAAGCTTCAGTAGGAATGTACACGCATATTTATAA
Organism: Khaya senegalensis; assembly: GCA_032402905.1. Taxonomy (NCBI): domain Eukaryota; kingdom Viridiplantae; phylum Streptophyta; class Magnoliopsida; order Sapindales; family Meliaceae; genus Khaya; species Khaya senegalensis. The sequence continues at coordinate 8,471,304 of CP135535.1, forward strand.
AGAAGAAAGAGGAAAGGCTGATAACTAGGAAGCGTTAAGGAATCAAATCTGCATTTTAGAACATACCAATTAAAGTAGCCTCACTCTCATAAGATTACAAAGAATGTCAGAATGTTCTGTGTTGATTTATAATTTTCTATTTTTGCCTTGCTTCCCTTAGTAAGATAAAAACTGTTGTTTGGTTGGTACAAAGTTCATATGGAATTCAACAGAGAAATCGAAGCTAAAATTTTACTTAATAGTTGCATCTTAAACGAAGTGGTAGTGATGAGCCGACAAGCTTGGTCTTAGGATCTGCGAGAACTATTAAAAAGCAACCCACCTCATTCTATAATTTCTTATTGGTTGATACAATGTTATGCAAGAAACATTGAAGTACAAATAACCTCTAATAAATTTTTTGTTTCTCATTGGTCAATGGGAGTACACATGCGGTGGCCCTAACCAATTGAAAATCTAACGCATATTATACACTAAGTTTACAAGTTATAATTGATATAAAATAATCATTATTATATGATAACATGTTACCATTAACTATTATATCAAATTTAAACTTAAAACATAAACTTTTTATAATACAGTTAACTATTTAAATAATTATATTTTATTAATTTCTTTATAATTTAATAAACAAATTTAATTATTTTACTTTTTTAAAAAAAATTAGTTATATTTATTATAGTCAATATGTATTTAAAATAAATTAATTATTATTTAAGTAGATTGTATCTTAAAAATTGTCAAAATTTATTACAATATACATAAAAAATATGTTAAGTTATAACTCAATAAATTGTTTAAGAATTGTATTAAAATTTTAATTATTTACACAATTATTAAACTAATTTAATTTGAATTAATATCTGTTTAACACAACAACATGAATAGAGAACTGAATTGTCATTTGTGGCGATTACCCACCCCAAGATAATCGCTGGATTCTCTATCCAAAGATTAAAATCAATTAATAAGGACCATCATCATTCCTAGTTTTGAAGGTCAACCAATTGTCCTGAGGATATAAAAATCCAATAACAATAACTGCTTTAGAAGGCTCTAAAACTTTTGGGTTGGATATAAACGAATAAACTACGTATTAAAGAGTCAACAAGGCCGAAAGTAGTTTTTTTAGCGGTGGAAAGAACCTCATTCTTCCAGAATAGGATTCCCCTGCATCAAACTCTCTTTCTATTGGCAACATCACAGTGCATGCATTTTTGCTTGCAAATTCTTCTTTTCACAATTGAAGTTTCTACTTTCCCTTTCCTTTTGTTGTAGTTGAAGCCCCACTTCCCTGGCGTAGAGAGTAAGACGTGTGTTACAATATTCTACACTGCTAATAATATATGATGCTTCTGCCATGCATGACAACCTGTACCATTAGATTCAATCGCACTATGTTGACATAATTCAAGCGAACAATAAATTTATGCCACATTATTATTTTGGCAACTTGGTTGCCGATGGCTGATGAATAAAAGAGAAGAGGACTTTGATGATTCCTTCACCGTCGAGAAGCAGTCAGAGGAGTTCAAAAAAAATGTAAATCATTTCACATGTCAAACGAAAAACTTTCATAGCATCATCACGTACTGTAATGGATTCTCAAATGGTTGACATTACTACTTCGATAGATGAATGAGATGATTGCTTCGGTGGATACTCTGCTCAATTTGTATTGTGCCTCTGTTCAGATTCCAACTGGCTGCAAAGCGTACCTGACAACATCTTGCTGAATTTTCAAATTAGTTCCAAGCGAGGACAACAAAGCAAAAATTCAAGTCAAGCATCTCATGTGCTGTGTCACAGTTAAATGGTAAATGTTTAATGTCAAAATTTGATTTGGGCAACAGAATCCACTGACGTGCTATATCTTCTCACAAAAAGAATAGTGATTGGTTACGTAAAATAGGATTGAATTGAAGATAGCTGAAAAGATAAACAATCGATTTGAAAACTAAGACATCACGTCAAATGCGTTCCAAGGAAAAACAGTGTGAAAAATGTCAACAATATATCTCAGACATGATCACTCAGTTTCTCAATTAAACACCAAACCGGCGTCAAAAAAGCCCCAAAGGTTGGGCCACACAGCCTCTTTTTCCCCCTCTTGTGGCCAGAAGCAAACAAGTAAACCATATGAAAATAGGCGTGAGGATGTTACTTTTGGCCTGGAAAACAATAATGAAATTGGAACTACCAGCAACCACATTTTGAGGCTTCTGCCCCTTGTGGAACTATCAATTTCACTTACTATGGATACAGAACATATGTTGTACTAAAACAAAAGCTAGATCAACAGAAATTCAAAATGTTTCAACACATTTTGTGTCGTTAATACCACAGGAAAATGTGAATCAGAACAAGCATACTTGCAAGCAAGCAAGGAAAGAAGTTTCACTGACACATAGCATTCTTTTTCCCAATCAATGTTGTTCATAAAATGGATCAAAATAAACAAGAAATCATACACATTCATATCCTGATGATCTTGTTTCTAGAAAATCTATGCCTATGTACATTTAGGTATTGGCAAATCAACAAATAAAAGGAACCCAAAAACCAAACAGAGAAACATTAAAAGGAAGATAATGTAATTAAATATCTAAGGAGACTACTATGCCACATTCAGTAATTGATTAAATGGTCAGCTTTTCTTTTGCTGATACACCTGTTGAATTTTCCATGTTTGAAAATTTTTCTTTAGGAAATACTAAATTCTAGGGCAGCTATTACCAGCTTCATTCTAATGATTGTCAGCTCCACATCAAGGAAAGTGTGCGATGGATCTTTGATTTCAATAGAGAAACCATTTCCAGTCCAGAGTGACTAGTATGTTATATTTATGCCATAATAGGTGTTAAAACAAATAAACTATTGGCTCAACATGAAAGTAACACCTGGGAAGTCCTACTTCAGTGGCTTCATGCCCTGCACAAGTATAAAAAAAAAAGTGCTGAACTTTAGTGTTCCTAAAGAAAATTGTCTGTTAAAAATTATGTACACATACCGTATGCAAAGCAATGTGAAAGGAGATAAAAGTATAACCTTGCAACAAGCATAATCAGAATTTTCACTCACATGAAAGTGCTATCATCATCTCAAAGAACAAAACTGGATAGAATCCCAAACCTCACATTTTCTTTTTATTTTTATAGTCATAGATTGAAGATTATGGATGTTCTTGTGATTTATTAGATTGAACTACAAACTGGTTTAACATTAAAATGCTTATTTCTGGCATCTTCGGCTTAGTGGACCACTAATGTGCTGTAGCTAATGATGAAGAGAAATTTGACCATGAATTTCTAAATTTTCAAACACCAAAAACTAAGTCTTAAATGCTCGACATATAGTTGCTTTAAGAAGCCATGCTCAATTATGCTTCTTTAATTTTAAATTAGACGCAAGTTTGATTAATTGTATTACATACGATTTGCTAATTGCTAAACAATAGTATGGTAAACCATTGGAATAGCTCTAATAATAGCAATAAAATTTCAGTACCTTAGAATTCCTCAACTCATTGACTGCCATTCGAAGAGAATCATCTGATAGTATCAACCGAGATAGTGCTCCCGTGCTTAACCTGGCATATTTTAAGAACAGCATATGAGTGGAACCTTTAAACCTTTAGTAAAGCCAGCCGTTAGACGCATAGAATGATGTCACATCTTTCTCCATTCAATAAGTGATCATTCCAGGTTAACAAGTTAATGCTGTAGTTAAAGGATAAAGAAGAAATATTTTGTACCCAAGTAACTTTGCTGCTTCTGATACAGATCCCTCGACTGCAAAAATTAGATCTAGTAGAGCTTGCATTCCCTATGAACAAACAAATAATATAATTCTGGGTATATTTACCTTGGTATGTTATTAAATAAAATAAGAAAAGAAATAAACAAATAATGTATACCAAAACGAATTTAGGATTATTGGGGCCAATTTGTGGACCGAAATCCGAACTTCTAATAGTAGATTTAGGCGGAAGAATTTGAAGAAGCTCTGGAGGAGGTGAATATGTATCAACATTGATATTGTTCCTGACTTTAAGAGCTAAAAGAGTACGGAGGCGTGCCAAGGCTGACGCTCGATTCTTGTGCTGTGATCTGTCTTCAACAGCCTGAGCTATAAGACCAGTCGGTATGTGCTTGAGACGGACAGCCGACTCACGCTTGTTACGGTGCTGGCCACCGGGACCCGAGGCTTTGAATGTCCCCATTTCGCATTCTCGAATCAGTTCTTCGTCCGTCAATTCCAAGAAATTCTTCTTTGAAGAAGAATAACTGTTACTGTTACTGAAGTTACAAGAGAAGAACAGTGAAGAACGATTGCTATGATAATTATATAAAGGGATACTTCTTTTTCTGATTTTGGAAAACCGCAGCAGCAGGAATTGAGCTGCCAACGCCATCAATCTCAAATCTCCGGCGTCTACTGTCACTTAAAATGCGATGAAGCAGAGCCACATATTAATAATCCTTACAGGCCGCCCAGCCCAGCCCAGCCCAGACAAAGGCAGCCCAGTCGTGCTCCGAAGGATGCGGGTGTCCATTTTTGCTTAATTGTGTTGTTTATTCATGTTCTGATGTTCACGATGTGAAATATCTTAGAGCAGCATTGGAATTGAATTTCCTCCGTTTTTAACATCTCAGGGATCCCGCCACTCATCAACAAAACAGTGCTCAAAATTCACTATTTTAATTGATCGTTTCAATACATTTCTCGAACCAAACATATAGCTCTGGATCGGAGGTTCTACAACAATACAAAATCATTTCTCTTGCATTCATTTTGACTACAAAAAAGCTTTGTCGTTGATTGAACAACAAGAGATCTATACAAATATAATGAGATGTTTTGTTTCCACAGTAAGAACGATGCATTATCTCATGTTGATAAGAAAGCACATTCTTCAGCAATGAGATGTCTCAGATGAAACTGGAAGATGATGAGCCAACCAAGGAAGCAGCTTTTCATGGACTAACTCAGGTCTGTCATCATGGGGACAGTGTCCTACTCCTTCCAATACAAATAGCTTTACATTTGATAGTTGAGAAGGCAGAGATGAGAAGTATTTACCAACAGGTCCGTCAAGTGGGGTGAATGGATCCTGATCACCCCATAGAACTAGAACAGGTAAGGAGATTGATGGCATCAACTGCACTGGATTTGGCCCTGGTGGGCCTGTCACAATCGAAACAAATGCATCAAGTGCGCCTTCATCATTTGCAGGCTCCCTTATGATCTGCAATTTTTAGGTCAATACATGCATCCTGCGTAGATGTTTTGAAAGAGATTAAATTGGAATAGAGAAGGGAAAATAATACCTCTACCAGTGTTTCATCAACAGATTCCTTATTTCCATAGATGGACAGTAAAATATTCCTCAGAGTATCTCTGCAACACAAATATATAATTGGTAGTTGCATTTTGGATGATGATCACGGGTTTAAATAGAATACCTTTGTTTTACACGCTCAAAGATTGCTGAAGCGATTCCCCTCTGCTTCAACAGAAAATCAAAGAACCAAAGCAAAGGTAACAACAGCTTGATTCTCCAATCATCAACAATTGCCTTGTTGTTCATACCACCAGCACAATTTAACAGCACAAGTCCTCCAACAAGAGTTTGAGTAGATTCTTATTGTACAAAGTATAGCAGACGTAGCACAAACCACAGGTAACAAAAAGGCTAATTAGGTCCAAGTGTTTTCTTTTGCAAGCAAGATAAAGAATATCTTCAGCCCAAGACGAAGTTAAAATATACCTGAGGCAGCAATTACACAAGCAAGGCTTCCAACAGAATTACCTATCAGCACAGTTGGCTGCTGAATAACTTCCTCCAAGAAATCCAATATTAACTGTATCAGTGAGTCTCAGGTTAGCAGGGAAATTTCTAATGCGGAGAAATTGACAACCTATGCACAGGAAAAGATCAACTTCTAGGTTGGGGAGCAGGTATACCTGGGCCCATGCCTCCATGGTATATGAAAAACCAGCTGGCTTATCCGAAGCACCAAAGCCCAGAAGGTCGATGGCATAAACAGTGTGGCTCTTTGCCAGTGTGCCAATATTCCTGAAATTAAATCAAATTTGACAGGAAAAATATCAGTTGCTAGTGATTTGATACGATAAAAGAATAAACATATACATCTTCTTTTTCCTCATCTACACAGCATAAAAGGACAAGAAAGAAGCTTATAACAACAAAATGGTAGCAAGAAATGGATCCCTGAAATAGGAATAGCTCATGTAGCAAACTTTGCTGCCACCACAGTGTGGAGCAGAAAACAGTGATTCTTTGACTAGAAATATATGAGGGGAAAAAAAAAGAAAAAGGGAAAAAAGAAGAGCAAGTCAAAACCAACAAGCTCGGTAATGCTGATTAAATACTAACATAATGGCGTTTTCTTTTAGTAGAACGATGATAGCTGGAGCCCGGAAGACAAGAATGATTTACGATTTTTTTTGGCTTATGTTAAGTGATATGCCATGCCACATGATATATAAGGGGGCAAGAACACCCTTACGACTCCGTTCAAGCAGTGTTCAACATATAACATAGACATCCCAGAAGCCGTGTTATAAACTCATATAGAATACAATCAAAAGGGCCCAGAACACAAATTTTAATGAATTCACAACAATAGCTCATGATTTACCCACTAATCAACTCCTACATAATATCACGATGACAAAAGAAACCCTGGAATTGAATTTGCAGTACTCTGTCTCTCCACAGACACAGGATGGGCTGTGGGTTCATGACTTTCTGTAGCTGTTAACATTGTGATGGCAAAAGGTGATCAAGAATCAGGAATTGATGAAAATATCAAACAGATAACATAACCTGCGCCAGTGAGCAATGGAGGCACCGAAGCCATGAACAAGAAGCAGGGAAGAATTCGCTTGCGAACGTGAATTTGAACAAACCAAGTAATTAATGGAGTATTGGCCCTTCCATTGCCACTGTTTACATCTCTCTCTTATCTCCTCAATCTGCAATGCATCTACGCTGCTTCTGTCCGCGTTACAACAAGCAATAATAGCATTGTGTCTCTTCTTATTGTTGTTCCTCTGCTGCAACTGAAACTGCCAACTCTTAGTGCTGAACATGCCTATTCCATTTCCATATGGGAGTGGAGGAGATGGAGTTCTTAATATCCAAACGCCCATTATTTCTTTTCTAGATTGAATTTTCTCTGGCCTCGTCTAAATATAAAATTTCTTTAGTCATAATTATTCTACTTCCACTTACATCAGATTTTTGTTTGTTGGCATGACGTGCCAAAATCCTCTCTTTTATACGAGGGGAGAAAAGTGGTATTTTAAAAAATCTCCATAGTAAAATAATAATTAGATATAAAGTTTCATAAATTTAATAGAAAGTATTTTTTAATAGTAATTAAAATAATAAAATAATTAAAATATTTTTATTTACAATTTTAAATATTAGTAATATTTTTTACATACCTTCCTCAAAGTTTTAAAAACTATCACATACATTTCTTAAAATATAAAAAATTAATAAAAAGTACCCCTAAAAATTATTTTTATATTTTAATATTTAATTTAATTTAATAACTATACATAAATTATACGTTAATTTTAATAAAATAATATTATAAATTACTTGTTCATGTTGCATTATAAATATTTAATTTAAGAAACATATATAAAATTAATTAATATAAATACATATAAATAAGAATTATAAATTATTTATTTTTATAAAAATATTTTAATTATTATAAATATTTTTATGATTATTAAAATTAGTTAAATTATAAATTTTTATTTTAAAAAGATAAGAATTAAAAATTTTACATTTATAAATATTTGGTCTATTAAATTATCTCTTTCAAATAAAAAATTTTAATTCAACTAATTTTAATTATTATCACAACATTTCAAAATAATTAAAATAATTTTATGCAAATAGATAATTTATAATACACACATATATAGATATATATTCATATAAATTAATTCTATATATTTTTTAAATTAAATATTTATAGTTCAACAAAAATAATTAATTTATAATATAATTTTATTAAAATTAGTATACAATTTATATATATTTATTAAATTAAATATAAAAATAAAATTTAATGATACTTTTTGTTAATTTTTAAAATTTCAAGAAAGGTATGTGATAATTTTTAAAACTTCAAGGGAGGTATGTGAAAAATATTATTAATATTTAAAATTATATATAAAAATATTTTAATTATTTAATTATTTTATTTACTGTTGAGGAATACTTTCTGTTAGTTTTATAAAATTTTATATTTAAGTATTATTTTATTAAACTTCAGGAGAGATTTTTGAAAATATTTTGAAAAAAAAAATAACAGATAATATATGTTCAAGAAAAAAAATATTTTGTAAACAATTAGTATTAAAATTAATCTACCAAATATTCATAGTACTTGCACAATAATTACTTAGAAAATCATTGAAATTTTAGTGAAATAAAATGATAGATTGTTAAACTAAAAAATTTTAAAAATTTTATCACCTTATTTAGTGCACACTTATTTGTTCTTTTATAATTTCACTATATTATTAATATTAATATCATAAAATTATTTTACCTAAAATTTTCATTATTAATTATTCACTCTACAAAATACACACCCATTTTCATTTTGACAACTAATATTTATCAATAACTCACTTTTTTATATTAATCCAATTTAATGATTGTAAATTAAAAAATCACATCAACACAATCATAACCTGCGAAATGCTTGTCCTATTTCTTAATCTTATAAAACATCCAAATACAATAGTAACCACACAAACTCCAACAGTAGAAGTATATAAAGAAAAATCAAACATAAGTAATAGTCCATGTCTCCTAATAGGAACTCTGAATATGTGCGGGTCTGTGTATGAGGGAGAGAGCGAGAGAGAGAGAATACTTTAGGACTAGATAGATACAGCTTCCCAGGATGGCATGAAATACCCATGTCCAAGCCTAACAATACATTCATCAGCCCCACCATTTGGTCAGACTACCATTGATTAACAGCTGGAATTCCTAAAATACAAGTATTTGATTTAACTGTACATCGATGAGCGGGGTTTTGGGGGTATGTAATAAGATGTGCCACAATCTATTGGAGTATGCATAAGAGGATTCCATCTATCAAATACTATCCGCCCCCCTCGGCCAATTCTTCCTTGAAATTTGTAAGCTGGTGTTAATGTGCCATTCTTGGAAGAAGGATCTGATGGTGGAACAATGCCTGCAGTGACCAGCTTTTCTGGAACAAGAGGTTTTGTGAACAACAAAACTGGCTCAAGAGGATCCTGCAAGCCCATTGTTTATATTCAAAATAAGGCAAAACTAATATTCCAAAATAAAACAATGATAAAACATATTTGAAAGTTAACTAATTATTTTTTTTTCAACTATAGATAAGTCATTGAATCAATATGCAACTAATATGCTAGCAGCGAGCTAATTTAATGAGGTGTAAAAACTGATGTACCAATTTATGAAGCCATCCATGTGGCGGCTGTCGCCGCCTGAAGTCTTGCTTAATGCTTGCTGTAGGAACTGAAGCTAGGTTGGATTCTGTGAAATGCAGATTCTGAATTGCAGGAAGTCGCGTGCGTGGACGGCTATTTGCATGGTCGTCTGAGTCCATAAATTCATCCTCACTAGAACCAAACTTGCCAGAGACAGGTGGAAACCCGGGAAGTGCCAAGCTATCTTCAAGAAGCTCAATTTCCTGCTGAAAGTTCATGTTATGAACAATTAATCAACAGAGACCAAATAGCACTAATAAAAGACTGCCAACCACATTCAAAGGAAAAATTTAAAAGAAAGAAGCACAAAACCAAACAAATTGAAAAAAAAAAGCCAAAAGAACAAGGAAACAAAAGTGTATCTCAATTAAAATCAATAGATTGTATGTGCACATGGCCCAAATGCAGAAACCACATGATTTGAAGGGCGGGCAGATGATAGGGACTAATTATCCACAAAAATATGAAAATCTGTATTAAAAATTTGCGTAGTGTTTTGTCATAATTTGAGGATCTCATCAAAAGAACATCATGCATATATAGCGCAAGAAGGCTACCAGCCTATTCACCATAAAGAAAATATCCGTCCTTTTTCACCATGACTAATTGTTAAAGTCTTTTGCACACTATATTATTAGCACAGAACAGTTATTACACAGGTACCTACAACTTCATAAACAACAGAAGGCTATATTGACAACATGTCCAACAATGAAAGGTGAGGCTATAGACACCACAAACATACCTTGTACTTCATTTGGATCCTTTGTAGGTTAACTTCACTCTCCATGACATCTCTCTTTTTTTCTTCTCTCTGCAGATACATACATTGTGAGGTAATGAGCACCCAAAGTAAATACCAAAATTGCCATTACCAGATAAATAAATACTCAATGAAGACATATTTTGCAAATTCTAATATAAAAAAAAAAACACCTTTATCAAAGTCTCGAGTATAGTCTTTGCTTGGTCGAGGTTGCGTCTGACCTGAGAAGAGAAAATGCAAAGATTTTTAATGAGTCTAATGAATAATTAATGTAACACATATATTTAAAAAAAAGGCAGCATGCGAGGAGATTTTTGATGAAAGTAACAAATTTATGTTTCTCTGGCATCATAATGACAACAATTCAAGAGCACAGAAAAGAAAGATATTATTTTGTTCATAATCATATGCACCAATTTTGGGTACAATAACGAATACACAATTTCAGCTAAAGAGAACAGCACACTGCATACAGCATACACTTATAATGTGTTACAGACTTCAATAAAAGAACCTAGTAAAATTTGTCTCAAAATTTGTTAATCTTTCATGAGAATGCAAGAAGACAAGCATTACAGTAGAAAATCGGGCATAGGCTCCTACAACAGAATATAAAGCATCAATTCTGCAATAACAACTTTCTATTAATGGATTCTGTATGTTCTTCTGAGTTGCACCAAATCCATCAGGACTTATAAAGCAATGACAATAAAGTAAAATACAGTAGTGCAGACCTGGCGAAGTTTTTCAAATGATTGAACATTATTTTCCCTCCTTTGCATCTGAAAAAAAGATAGACCAGTGTTAGGATATTTGTCAATTCACTTGCTTAGTATCTTCAAAAAAAATTCACCCAATGAAGTGCAATTAACCATCTCAGCAACCTACCCTTCTTGTGTGGAGTCTGTGAGCTTTCTCCCTCGGCCTAAAGACATTGTATGGGTTGGTATCATTAACTGGTGGTGGAGGCTGTACAAACAAAGTAGTCAAAAGCTATCGTTGTCCAATGCAGACAAAAACAAATATAAGAAGAGATCCATGCACAAAAAACGCACACAAGCACGAATGTAGGAGACCTGAATTTATGCAATCACCAACCTACTCAAATCAGTTTTCATGAATATAATATTCAATTTTTTTGGTTTTCTATTTGTTTTTGTTTAATCATTACAAAGCCCCAAGAAATTGTAAAAATAGAAGTACAACAACTCCTTAATATTAAGAAACTAATCATAAGACTAGGAAATGTTAGCTTCGCTGCATAGCTTCCAAAGGCTTTCCCCACAATCTTTTGAGTTTGTCAAACTGTTCATGTCAAACTTGTGTAGTGGGTAGAATAAAAGAGAGGTATCATGTAAAGGGATCCAACTTTATGCACTGATGGTGAAGTTTATTATTTTGATAAATGAAAATCATGGACAAACAATTTGATGATACTGTATATGTCATATTAATACCAAGGCATTGATAAACAAAAGTAGTCTCCATACATAACAAAGTGACAACACTAACCTGCAAACGCCGCAATATAGGTTTCTGCCATCGTTCACGCTGGCAATGGACAGAGAAAGAACAAACGTGAAAAGCATGTACAAGTATTCCCAATACTGCAAACAATTACATAACTCAGATTGCACCCAAATTCAGTAAACACATCAGATTGCACAACGGTGGACCATTATCTATGACATTTGTTGACTGAACTAAGCTTCTAGAACTAGAAAAGGAAAAAAATGCACTTTTAATTCAGTAATGATGCTCATTCCGACTGACTAAAAAGGTACTTTTATTTAGTAATGATGCTCATTCTGCATGACTGCTCAAAATATCAGGTTAAGGAAGCCTTCAGTTGCAATTACTTTCAACATATTTATAACATCAAAGTTCAAGCCTCTTACTAATACAATTCTGGTAACAACTCAATAACATCTGCATCATACCTTTTCTTTCCAATAGTTATAAACTGACTGGAAGACTGCAAATCTGATGGTCTGAGCCTGCAGGGCCTATCATTAAAACAAGAAGAGGTAATAAGAATTATAATAAACTCTTGTACTTTGTTAAATCAATCCACAAAGCAACATACTAATGACAAACATCAAAAGCACAGGCAACAAAATATGTTAAATGTTGTAAAACAAGACTTCATTATCTGGCATCATACGTGCTTGTCTAAAAGAACATAAGTTAAAACTCCAAACGATGAGAACAAAATACCATCTAAATTATAGGAAGCAATAAACAGACACTAAAATTACTAGAGACAGACATTTGAATTGGCTCTCAAGCTCTCTGCAGGTGATTAAAACAAGATAGAATTGCACAAGTCCATAAAGTTTCACAAAGAATTTTCTACAAATTAATTGCAACATAACTACCCAGTTTGGGTAATCCAAACATAGAACCATCCTATCTTTCATGAACGTAACGAAAAAACATAGGAAATAACTAAGTAGGCTCTTCTATGGTTATTAGTGGTTAGACAGAATATATGTAAATTTCTTTTCTGAAGATACAGAAGAAACCATAGGTGGCTTATGAGAGAGCTCATCTTTTTGCTTTGCTTTGGTTTCAAAGGATTTTGAGGATTCATCCGTTGTATGTTTTTTGGGAAATTATCATCTAGTTACCTAACTATTGGCCTATGTTCAGACAGCTATATAGACACCAAATGTGCAATAAGGTATCACCTGAATACTCTTTCTGCTATACTACCATTAAGGAACATGTGTAAATAGACTATAATACCCTTAAACATGTGAATAAGTATAAAAGTACATTTTTACTTAAAAAAACCACTATAAATATTATATATTTTTTTCCAAAAGTCCTATTTTTCTACCCCTTTTTTTAACTTCACACCCCATTAAAACACATTCCTCCCAAAATCAAAATTCATAATCTCATAATTACGTTCAAGCTTTATACTCTTGCCAGAAAAAGGTTTGCAATGGAGAAATGTACTATAATGGAGTTTGAAGTAAAGAAAAGAGTAGAAAAAAAAAAAAAGCTTTGGAAAGAAATATAATATTTAAGAAGACTTTTTTTAAGGTAAAAATGTGTTTTATACTTATTCAAATGTCTAAGAGCATTATAGTCAATACACATGTTCTTTAACAGCAATATAGCTAAAAAAATACCCAAGTGATACCATATGGTACATTTGGTATCTCTGTGATACTTTTTAATACTTTGTATAATTGTATGAACAAAGGTCAAACGTTAGGTACTTAGACATAAGGGAAGGGTTGGATGTATTTGCTATTGATTAATTGCTTTTTTAAGGTATATTCAAATTATAAGGGGTTCCCATCTATTGTTTTTAATTTTCTTTCTGGACACCTAGTCCACTTATGCAGCTCTAACCTTTTGCTTTTATTAATACGTTTACTTTTGTATCTTATCACTATGAAAATAAAAAATAATTAATAAAAGCAGCAGGAGAACATGGCAAGAGATATTAATGTGGCATGTCTATTACATGGTGTCAAATACTAGAACCATGAAATGTCTTAATTCACTATGAGTTCCACAGCAGGGCCTGCAAGTCTTTATCTACTAATTTGCAATGTTGGACAAATTGACTTGTTAGGTAACAATTAAAAGCTAATAAAGGAGTTAAGAATTGAACATTTCAAGGGAAAAAAAAAATTGGAGATCCCTAGAGGAAGCTTCGCCTGCAAAGAATATAGATAACAAGTTCATAAATCTTTAAGGTACTGATCCTATCATCTATTTTGAGGGCATTTTATAAGGCCCCACTATGTTCTCTTAATAGCCAGATGAATAGTTGATTTTGTAAACACAAGATGCTAAAGGCTGTGTTATGAATAGGAAGTTTCACCAACAATAAAACACATAACTTTGAAAGAATTTTTTTTTTTCATATATATATATATATTAATATCTGATAAATGAAAACCCATCAAATAATTGCTCTGAATCAACAATTTTCATATAATATGGCCAGCAAATGCACAACTTGAAACTGAGTAACAAACAGCATTCAAATTAGAGAGCACCCAAACAAGCAAAACGAAGTATCACCTCAATAGCAACATCCAGTTGCAGAAGTACAGGAACGGGTGAACCAAGAGTAGGTGTTATAAGTCCAGCTCTTTCCCGAGCTTTATGATCCAACACTTCCAACTTAAACAGAAGAGCCTCCAGTCTGTATTTCATGCACCACAACAAGTGAATAATATGATTCATGGAACCGAATGGCCAACTGGAGATAAATAAACTTTTCTACATCATATTTTAACATTTAGACATCAAATTACATAGTAAAAAATAGATTTCATTTCCCATATAAAAATCATAACAGGTAAATTATAATAGATAGATACAGTGAACTACTTTTCAGGTGTGAGAAGTTTTCGATCTTTGTTGATGTCATTGAGCCAATCCTCATCCTCATTGTCTAAGTCATACTCCACAAATTCCCCAAGCTCAGCCCGAGCTGTAAATGTCAATAATTGAAATTTAACAAACAAAGCTAAGTTAGAAAAATGTGATACTTGTCTGAACAATATGAACAAATAATTTAACATCAACGGACCTCCTCTTGCACGTAAATAAGAATTAGGCTGACTGAAAGTTCGAGAATAATCTCGTTCGTATGTATCAACTACCACAAACTGAGGCGTGGGTATTTCAGCAGCTGATTTTTTGCTGGGGATTTGATGCATCTGATAAAAGAAAATATGATAGTTTAATGGTGAAATCAACAAAATGACACAGTTTAAGTTTTTTGTAAGAACTGGGAGGTACCTCTTGACTGTCAGGGTCCATTGAAGAAGAGTTGAGTCGGAGGAGGTGTGAGTTGCGTGTGGTGGTGGTAGAGGAAGTATTATTAATAGTACTAGCAGGAGGAGTTGTGTCATTATTATCATCTTCAAAGTCTTTGACTGATTTGACAATGGGCAGCTTCTTGTGAATGTCTAGTGGGCGCGGCCGAATTGATAGCCTACTCATTATTCAAATATAATTCCTAAGACTTGGGAACCAAAACAAGCCAACAACTGCACCAATAGTGTTGACAATCATGAGCATGACAAAACAACAACAATAATCCATTTATAGTTACATATTAAACAACACAACTTTGCATATTAATGATGAAATGGCTTGGTCTAGCACTCTGATATTAACTCATGCTCAGGGATCAACTGGCGATGTTCATCCATTGGTATAGAAAATAGTTTACACAACCTCATTGCATCATAAATAGTGTAGATAATCTTATATCCAAAAAAAAACCAATCAGCTTTATTGTTGAAACTAAATTTACATCGTAATCACCACTTTCCACAGCAATAGAAACTAAAAATTTAGCATGCCGATAAATCAACGAGTACAATGCCAAAGTACCATCTACAAGTGTAAGGTAGGACATTAATGGTCTATATATCATATCTGTCCTTATGTGAGCATTTAACAGACATACATATATAGATGTCAAAGTTCACGAGAGAAAAAAAACACATTCGATGAAATGATTTAAAACATCTGCTGGACCTTCAGCATTATCATTGGCCCAATAAACAATAAAGATTTACTTCACTAGTGGAATCCATATTAAGATATATAGGACTGGTAACAATGCCCCAAGAACATTTGCGTTACCAATAATAGGCACCTTGGCAAACACCACATCAAAGGTATGCAAAAAGACTTGTTCCAACATCACCAAAGACGACACCTAGTGTCTAAAAAGCAAGTATTATTCTTCCCCTCACTCTAAAGTTACAGTTACAAAATTCAAACACACTTTCACTAAAATTATA
The DNA here is from genome assembly GCA_032402905.1 of Khaya senegalensis. Classification (NCBI taxonomy): domain Eukaryota; kingdom Viridiplantae; phylum Streptophyta; class Magnoliopsida; order Sapindales; family Meliaceae; genus Khaya; species Khaya senegalensis. Next base: position 8,487,408 of record CP135535.1, read on the forward strand.
AAAGAAAAAAAAAAAAAAAACCACCAACAACAATAAAGAAACAAAAAACACAAAGATTTCTCACTAGCTTTCTAGAGCCTCAACAGGTGAGTGTTGTTTCCCATGCAGTTCCATTTTTACTGCTGACCAAAAATAAAGGTATATGAATACAAGTTTGTAAGCTATGTGTATAACTTATATAGATTTTGATAAGTTAGCTGCTATATACATCTGCATACTTAATGTACCCATTACGTGAAAAGTTGTCTAATCAAAGAAAATAATGCATCTTTATCCATATATATGTGTGTGCGTGTGCATGCGTGCATACAACACACACAACATGCACACACAACACACACATAGATGTACAAGTTGGTTTAACAGCACACCTGATAATTCAAAAACTCCACCAAGGTCTGAAGTTGATACAATTAAAGAGTGACAATCCATTAAAGTAAGAATATATATGGTAGTCGACCACAGGCGACATACAAATATTGCATAAAGTAATATCAGTCTATCAAAATATAGTTTCATAAACCTAGAATGACCAGCATTGACAAAATCACCGGTTTAATGAACAAAAAAGCCCTTTTCTATTTTCTGTTATTAACCTTAACTGTATGGGACACCTTTTGCAACAAAGTGAATAGAAATGGAAGTATGTTTCATGCTGTCATTTTAGTGTTCAAAATTTTGAACAATCCTTGAGATTTTGCACCAACCATATACACAGCACAAGATGACAAAATGCTGTTAGGAGAGCCAGAAACATGGGAAAAATATCAAACATTTTGTAGACAAAATAACACAATGCATCATATTAAAAAATAAAAACTCTTACAAATTGTAACTAATTGAAGCATCCAAATCCCGAAATTGAGATCAGAAATTAAACCATATTTGTGTCAAATGTTCAGGTTTTGTACAAACTGGAAACTCAATGAAGATGAAGCTTTGTTTTGGAACTAGGCTTTGAGGAACTAGAATTCCAAAGCACATTTCACAGTGCACGAAGTTAAGCATTTCTATAGGTGCATAAAATGCACTACTACAGAAAGCACAAGTACTACAAATTTTATATTGTTAAATAACCCCCAGAAAAATGCTTTGATAATACAGCATCGGACATATAAGAAGCAAACATGATAAAAACATACATCTGTCAATTGCCTTCTTCGGAAGATCTAGGTATTCCTCTTTCCCTTCCCACTGGATCTCCTAATTACTAAACAGTGGTATGCTTGTGATTGATTGAGTTAAACCCTATCATAGGTCAGGTAAATAGAATATCCAGAGAACGAACTGAATTGTATATAATACAGCTGAAAGCGGTAACCCATGGGGTTGACAGATGTTATACCTGAATCGTGCGATGTGAGATATTACACGAGGGAAACAAATGACATAGAAGTACCGCATTAACTAGAAGAAATCGTTTTCTTCCCTATTTTAATGATTTACTTTCTCAATCAAATATTTTCCAAATTCTGTATATTATTATGTATTACCCTTCTCACTCACTCTCGTTTGTTGTATACTTTCAGGGATAATCCATGAAATCAAACAACAATCCAAGCAACGATAACAGGTAATCGATAAGAATGACATTATTTTACCTGATTTGGATGCCTCAACAGCCTGAATCAAATAAGTTTAACCGGAAAGTCAACATCCAAACTTATCATCGATAAAAAGATACTCCAGAAATGAGACTAATTTTTCCTTATTTTCTCGAAGGACAGGGAAAAGATGGACCTAGAGTGTTTAACCCCGAGGAGGGAGCGAGAGGTTTCAGCGCTTTAAGAAAGGCAGCAAGAAATTAATTAATTGTTCTCTTTAAACTTTGGACAAATATCTTTTACGCCTTTCGTTTCTAATCTAAACCGGCTTGACTGGCTGCGATTTCAAACCCCATCAATAACTCCCTGCATTTAACAGTTGTTTTTTAATTAATGACTTCGTCGTTGAGTAAATCAAATATTTTTATATTTAGAGGGATAATTTAATTACATCTTTGAATAATAAAAATAATAAATTTAGAAACTAGGCTTATGTCGTATTAATCTTTTAAAAATAAATAAATTTAATTTTATATTTATGTATGAGCTGTGTGATGATTTAGGAAAAAAAGATAAATTTAATATTTATCATAAATAAAATTCAATATAAATTAAATTTAAATAATAAATATATGCACACCAAACATAAAGTATACAGTAATAGTGTAATTTTTTTTTAAAATTATCTTAAAATTTGTTTCATAAGCATTTTTTAAAAGAATTTGTTGAAATATTTTAGTCCTAGAACTAAAGCTTGTTTGAACATATAAATATTTTATAGTTGATTGTTTTAATTAACTTAACATGAGAACATAAGTATCTATCTTGTACTATTCTTCTATAATAATCAAACAATTTATTACTATGATGGGTGCTAATACATCTCGTGATTACATGGTACCGCATAATATAACTGTTCACACGTGTAATATTTCTAATATTATATGATGAGCTTGTATTGTGTATGGCGTATGGTGCACCAAACTTGCATCGAGTTGTTAATTTTGTGTATGTCCTCCTTTAAAAATCCCATGAGATTTTTTTAATGCAATTGAGTAAATTTATTGCGAGATTTGTTAGTATATAAAATTTATCTTTATATTATTTTTAATTAGAAGTTTGGAATACAAGTTTTGAAACTATTTTTTCATCACATACAAAAAAATTTTTTTTTTTTCCAATTTTTTGAAAAAAGATGTTAACAATGACATTATAAGATTTACTTAAATATGTAAAAGAGTGAGTTGAAAATGTCATGTATGCTAACAAACTATTGGAGATTAAAAAAAATGACTAAAAAATAAAAAGAGCAACATTAGTTATTATAAAACTACGAAATTTATTTAGACTAATAACTAATTTGGTAATAATATTGCTGCCTCAGTTGGAAAAATTTAAATCAGAGTGATTTTTAATTCAATGATTAAGATTTTCGTAAAATATCATAAATCATTAATTATTTCTTAAATTACAATAAAAATGGTAGTTAAATTATAAGATGCTTAATAAACACTTTAAGTTAATAAAATGATTTTGGTCACGAATCTTCTTCTACTTCGTATCATAATCGTACGAGGGCATTATGAATTACAAAAGTTGACCAACAATTAGAAGTAGTTAAGGCGTTAATTTGTTTTAAGATAAGTAATTTTATTCATGATGTAATTTGGGTTATTTTTAAAAATATGTTTTGGTATGAACTATTTAATTCAAATTTTTTGAAAGTTATTTGATTATTTAATAAATGAAGTTATATTATGAATACCTAAAATTTGTACGTTTTCATATGTTCTAGTAATTGTTTATTAAAAAGTAAATATTTATTTATAAAATATATTAATTATTAAATAAAACACAATCATTTAAGATTTAGGGTTTATGGTTTTAGGATTTTATGTTTAGGGGTTTGGGGTTTGAGTTTTGGGGCTTAAGGTTTCATGTTTTGGGTTTCAAATTTAGGTTTTGGGGTATAAGGTTTCATGTTTTGGGTTTCAAATTTAGGGTTTCGAGATTGGGGGTTTAGAATTTTGGGGTTTGGGGTTTAGGGTTTAGGGTTTAGGGTTTGGGGTTTAGGGTTTGGGGTT
>CP135535.1:8491535-8506967 GCA_032402905.1 Khaya senegalensis
TCGTAAGCATCAATTGATGTAGAACAAATCAATTAATTAAGACTAGTAGAGTATAGTATATATCTTTCTTCCAGGGCGGCCGTCCCGTTCGCGAATATTCGAAGTATATACAAAAGAAAGCACTAAACAATTTATATAAATAAAACAGAAAATTTGAAAATGTGGTCCGATGACAAGTCGCTTATCTTGAAATAAGTTTCCCTCAAATAAATGTTTCGCACAAACATACAAAGGGTCCACATCATCTCATTATTATTATTATTAAGACGTTCGTTTTCTCTTTCACACTCAAAGATTGTGAATGAAGAAAGGCTCCAAACAAATGCCAGGAGATTTCTCGGGTGCATAATTAGATTTGCGTACAAGAGACATATCATTTGCTGCACCAGTCTTATTTAGTATTATGTTGTGAATGGGTTGAGGCCTTCATGCAAAATAGGGGTTTGATAATATGTTCAAAGAGAGACACAATACAGATCTAGTTGTTTGATTGCTAAATATGTTCTATTACGTATTATTTTAGTATGCTATTTGAAGACCACTGACTCTAGTGGTGTCACAATCCATTGTCTATTGTTCCTACTTAGAAGATTGCTAAGATCTTCGGCAATGAGGTTGCATCCTTTGGTTTCTGCTGGACATAAATATGCTGATTATGCGCATTGATAGTTTGTTTTGCGACATTGTGATTTTATAGCAAGTTGTAGAGTGAAAACGTTTCTTGTATGTAATACTCAAATGAATTTGCAATAAGACTAGAATGACTTTACAATTTGGTGAAATTTTACCCTCAAGAACAGAATGCTTGAATCTTGATGCTTTGGAATGCTTGGTGAATAAGAAATTACTTTGGAAATCACCACAAAAACTTTCTCCATTATTTCTGGAACATTGAAATTGCCTTTGAATTTCTATTGCTTATTCTCGTGATTGAATTTTTCATGGATTATTCATCTATAGGTTTTTGGTTTGTGAGATAAATTACGATTATTTTGAAAAACCAAACAGATATCTATGTCAGTTCGCTACCCCATTTGCACAACATCATAAACATTGTGATTTCCAGCATTGCTTCTAAAATTGATTTTTGTTTGTGGTAAAGTGTTCTTGGCAGTTCAAAAGTTTTTCCCTCCGTTCAGCACCTAATGGGAATTGATTGTTCAATTAATAAAGTTATCACCTTTTGTCCATCGAATTATTATTCATTATGGTTCAAATTTGATTACTTTTGATACACTACCAGGGTAGAAATTTGGTGACAAGCAGGGGAAAATTTCAAATTTCAGTTGCATAACATATTGCTTTGGTTATGATTGCTATGTATGTGGAAAAAGTCTTGCATAGGTTCTTCTCCTCGTGTTGTTTTTACGTTTATTTAATAAAATTTTATAATTTTTGAATTTATTTTAAAATAAATAAATTAATTATATTGAATAATTTTAAACAAAATGGTAAGTATATACAGAATTAATATAAAAAAGGTCTAATTGATGGATTATTTATCTTAATTTTTTTAAGTAATGATGTGTTATTTTATTAATTCAATGATACATTCTTCTAATTTTACAAATAATTTATTACAAATTTATATAATACACTTGATGCTTAAGGGTACCAATTTTTGTTACTGACTTATCAATCTCATATGAAATTTGTAAGTTTTGATTGAAATAAGAAGACATGATTATTAAAGGAGTGATGCTATGTATTTATATTTCATATAATTGGGCTATTTTTATCTATTAACTTTTGACTATTAAAATTTACTTGAGCACCCACATTATAATTGCACTCGAACAAAGGGATTATTTACCAAGGTCTACGGGGCTGATAAAGTTTTGTTTAGAACAGTTCCAATAGAATAATTCAATCAAATTATGGATATATTTTAATTCTTTCAATCATAATTTATCCTTATTCTACATATTTTAAATTGAATGTGTATATGACAAATTATGTTTTAATTCAATAGTAAAACTATTGAAATTTATCTTTTTTCTGCATTAAAATTCTCTCTTATGCGCTAAAAAAATTTTTGTCTAATAAAATCTAACCAACATTTTTTTTAATTTTTTGATAATTAAAAAAATTAAAAGATATTATAAATTTAAATATCAATCAAAACTTTTGAAATTAGTTATTATATATGTTAAAATCAATCATAGGTTTTTTTTTTAATCTTAAATTGTCATCTTAATATAATTTATCTTTTCTAATAAACTAACACATCAAATATTACACCAAAAATATAAAGAGGAGAGATGAAATGTTTATTATTATGATTATTTTCTCCTTTAATAGAGTAGAGATAATTTTTACCTCTTCACCAAAAATCTCATATTCTCTTTGCAACACAAAATGGGACACAATTGATCTAGTTTATGCATCAAGTTTTTCAGTTGCTTTTTTTATAATTAAGTCTGCATATGTATACATTTTAACATTTAATTACATGAATGGCAGCAAATAGTCTAATATATATAAAAAAAAAAAAAAATGGGGAGGCATTTAGAAGAGAATACAATAATGATGATAATAATGATGACCAATAATTGTGAGTGCCCAGAGAGGTTACGAAGTATAGAGAAAATCTTGTCAATGATCCGAAAAGTAATAAATTAGTGAACCAGTTTGTCTGCTCTACTTTGATTACTGCTACAACAAAGACAAGAAATAAATAAAAGATTAATAAAAAAGATTACATATTTTTGATAACAAGAAATGAATGATGAGAATTCAGAAGAATAATGCAAATAGTGAATCGTAATCACCTCTCTCTCTCTTTTTCTCTGTTTCAAGGATTTCACAAACACAGAGGCCGAACTCTGTTTTTCGCAAACTAAATTTATGCCCTGTTTTACAAACCAACACAGGAGAAGAAGACAAGGTAATACCAAATAGATATACCTTTCCAATTTAAGTAAATATATGTGATTTGATTGAATGATTACCTACATAACATAACAGAATTGATTGGAAACAGAAGAAGCCTCAATTGATTTTCATCAAGTACTAGCATTCTCTCATCCACTTTTGGATCCTTAACAGAATCCTTCGTATTCCGGGTTCTTCTTCTTGCACTGCAGAAGTGGATTCAATTCAACATTCATTTCTCCACTCTTTTTCCAAATCATTTCTAGGGTTCAATAGGTGGGTGGTGCAACGCCGAAGAAGGGCGGCACGGAGCACGTTAGGGCTTCCTGTTTTCAATTCGGTTGCTGAAGCGAGGGCTGAAACTAAGGCTAATGCTTCGGTCATTTATGTTCCTCCACCATTTGCGGCTGCAGCTATCATGGAAGCTGAGTTTGATCTTGTTGTCTGCATCACCGAGGAAATCCCTCAACACGATATGGTAGAATTGAGATTAAGCTTACCCTTCGAGCAGTCTTTAAAACTCTGTCGAGAACCCTTTTAGTTAAAATCCTGCAAATTGAGGTGTTTGGCAGCAAGTAATGAAGAAGAGAGAAACTGCAGAACGAAAAGGAATTGAATGCTCTGTTCTTGTATTTTCTTATTCGTATTGATTAAATGATTACAAGATGTACAGATTATTATATAGTAATCTCAGTAACTAATTCTCAACTGAATAACTAACTAACTAACAGCTAATCAATCATCAAATATAATTTGGAATTAATCTTCTGTACGTCAGGTACACTATAATCTGTTCTGCACTCTGCTGATCATCCTTTCTGCACTCTGCTGATCATACCAATGCTGTCCACTTGATCTTCATTACTTTCCTTGCATATCACCCAGATTTATAACTTCACATCCCCCCTCAAACTCAATGGTCTAGGTAGAACATTGAGTTTGGACCTGAAAGCATGAAATTGAGAAAATGGCAAAGGTTTTGTAAGAATATCAGCCACTTGATCATGACTAGAGACATATCGAACTTCCAATTGTTTATTCAACACCTTATCACGCACAAAATGCACATCCAACTCAATGTGCCTTGTCCGAGAGTGAAATACTGGGTTCTTGGCCAAGGCTGCTGCACTAATATTATCACACTAGATGATGGGAGAAGATTTTGGAGATGAATTAAACTCTGACAGCAAAGATTGAATCCAAGTAATTTCACATGCAGCAGATGCTAATGCTCGATATTCAGATTCTGTGTTTGACCTTGCCACAGCTTGCTGTTTCTTTGAAGACCAGGAAATGAGATTATCACCAAAGTATATACAATATGCGCCAATACTCCTTCGATCATCCAAATCACAGCCCCAATCAGCATCTGAAAAGGCTGTAATCTCAAATCTGCCAGTTTTGAAGAATTGCAGGCCATAAGTTTGAGTTGCGTTGAGGTATCGAAGGACTTTCTTACAAGCCTTCCAATGCACCTCAGATGGACAAGAAAGAAATTGACTGAGTTTGCTGATAGTATATGCAATCTCAGGTCTTGTTAGAGTTATATATTGTAAGCCACCAATGAGACTCCTATATAGAGTAGGATCTGAGAAGGGACTAGCATCATTCTTGCTCAGCTTAACACTTGAATTCATTGGAACATCACCCTTTTTGCAGTTCAACATCTTAGCTCTCTCTAGCAAATCATGGATATATTTAGATTGACACAAATGTAGACCTGATGCTGTTGAAGTAACTTCAATACCCTGAAAGTAATTCAGCTGTCCAAGATCCTTAAGAGCAAATGTAGATTGAAGTTTGTGAATAAAGTGTTCCACAATATTAGAGTCTGAACCAGTGATAAGGATGTCATCAACATAGATAAGTACCAGCAACAACATTGAGTCAGACTTTTGGAAGAATAAAGAAGAATCTGCCTTAGAGTTAATAAATCCCTATTGCATCATTGACTGCTTTACTTTGTCATACCATGCTCGAGGAGCTTGTTTTAGACCATATAAAGCTTTATTAAGCTTGCAGACATGTGTTGGAAACCTTAGATCAACAAACCCGCAGGCTGTTTCATATATACATCCTCAGTCAATTCTCCATTTAGAAAAGCATTATTAACATCTACCTGTCGTATTATCCACCCTTTCATGACAGCTAGACTGAGAATTATTCTGATAGTGCAAGCCTTAACTACAAGGCTAAAAGTTTCCATAAAATCAGTACCAAGAACTTGATGAAAACCCTTTGCAACAAATCTAGCTTTGAACTTTTGAATTGTCCCATTTGCATATCTTTTAATTCTGAAAATCCACTTATTCCCTACCAACTTTAAATCCTTTGAAAATGGAACTGATGACCATGTATTTTGCTTCATTAAAGCATTGTATTCCTCATCCATGGCAGATTTCCACCTGATATCTTTTAATGCCTCATCAGTAGAAACTAGCTCACCTTCATCAGTTGATAGATCACTGACAAATGCTTTTGGCTTGTAAATACCATCTTTGGCTCGGGTAATCATAGGGTGATGATTAATATGTGTTTTAGGATCAGATTGAGTAGTGTTTGGTTGAAACTGATCAAAAGAAGAAGAAGCAAAAATAAGTGAAGTTGAATTGGTAGTTGATTGAACAGAAACAAAAGTGTGATGCAAAGGAGAGGAGTCATTGTATCTTATTGGTGATGATGCAGGCTGCTCATTATTGTTAAAATTAGTTATAGAGATTTGAGGAATAAAAGAAGAAATGAATTCAGAAGATGATGTTGAGACTTGAAAGGGAGAAGAAAACATACTCTGATATGGAAATTCTAACTCATTGAAATGAACATGCCTAGCAGTATATATTCTACCGGATGAATGAAGACATTGATAGCCTTTATGGAGAGAGTTATAGCCAAGAAATATACATTTAGAAGAGTAGAAATTGAACTTGTGATTTTGATAAGGTCGAAGGTATGGAAAGCATGAACATCCAAATACTCTCATGAAGTTATAATCTGGCTTAGAATTATGAAGCTTCTCAAATGGAAATTTATGAAAAAGTACATCAGAGGGCAATCTATTGATCAAGAATACTGCAGTGTGGAATGCTTGCCACCAAAATTTCAGAGGTAAAGATGCTTGATTTAATAGTGTCAGACCCAAAGTGACTACATGTCTATGTTTTCTCTCTGCAACTCCATTTTGGTGGTGTGTATGAGGACAAGAGTATCTGTATGTTATTCCATTTTGTTTGAGATATGATTGAAAAGCTAGAAACTCACCACCTCCATCAGACTGAAGAACTTTAATAGATCTTGAAAGCTGTTTTTCAATTTGGAGTTTAAACTGAATGAATGTTTGTAAAGCTTCTGATTTGAGTTTGAGAGGAAAGATCCAACAATACCTAGTGTAAGCATCTATGAAGCTAATGTAGTATCTAAAGCCAGCAATTGAAAGAATTGAGGATGTCCCCATAAGTCTGCATATATAAGATCTAATGGAGCTTTTGCGGTGATTTCAACACTAGGAAAATGAATTCTGTGTATTTTTCCACACATACAAGCATCACAGAAGTTGATCTTTGTTGTTTTATTTATAGAAACAGGTAGTTTACAGAGATGTAACACTGAATGTAATACAGATGCACTTGGATGACCAATTCTTCTATGAATGATATCAAGAGCAGTAGGCTCTGATATGTTGGATGGACTATTTGTACAAGTATTTGACAGCAATCATTTAGCACTTGACTTTATTGAATCAGACATCGAATTTGATTGGTAATATGAAAACAACGACTTAGGAACATTAGAATGAGAGTTAAAGCTGGATTTGAATGACTCTTGTCCAAGCAACAGCCTATATAGGCCCTTCACAGCCACCCCTCTCACCAGAATATCCTGACTCCTCTTGTCCTTAACAAGACAGATATTGTCATAGAATTCAACAATTAGAAGATTATCAGAGGTAAGTTTTGATATACTTACTAAATTTTTGGTTATTTGAGGCACACATAGGAGATCTTTGAGAACAATTCGATGGTTGTTTGGTTTGGAATTCTTGATTTTTAGAATGAAAGATGCACAACCAATATGTGATATTTTTAAGCCAAAACCATTGCCAATAATCAATTTTTCCATACCTGTGAATTCACAACCTGCAGTGATATTGTTGACATTGTTTGTCAAATGATGTGTTGCTCCGCTGTCAAGGTACCAGCCATCATCTGCATCTCCATCAGTATTTGCCAAATATGCTGCTTTGCTGCCTTGCAGCGAAGTTTGTCCAGATGCAGAACCTTGAACTTGTTGATATGTCTGCTGATAATTTGGTTGAACTTGCTGTTGATTTTGTGGTGGAACATAATCTCTGTTAAACCTATGATAACATACAGCAGCTACGTGTCCTTGTTTATAACAGATCTGGCATATTGGTTTTCCTCGACTCCCTTGAGCTTGCTTCCAATTTTGATTGTTCCTTTCTCCTTGATTAGGTTTTCCTCTTCCAAATCCTGCAGCATTATAATCATATCCCTAATTGTATCCTATTTTTCCATCTCCTTTCTTTGAATATACTCTTGCTTGACTATAGTCAGCAGCAATATTTCCTTGAATATCATTCGTTCTGCTAATATTTTGTTGATCCAACCATCCTTCATGAGTAAGCAGCATGGCATATACTTCATGAATACTCAGCGTATCACTTCTTTCAGTAATATTCACCACAACTGAACTATATTCATAGTCTAGACCAGCAAGTAAGTATAGCACAAAATCATCATTAGAAATTGGATTCCCTGCTGCCGCTAAACAATCAGCTAGATTCTTCATTTTGAGAAAATATTCAGAAATTGATAGTGATTCTTTCTTAGTAGATTGCAATTGGAGTCTAAGCTGTAAAATTTTAGCTTTTGATTGAGATCCAAATTGTTTTTCTAAAGCTTGCCATACCTCAAATGATGATCTGCAACCAATTACCAAGTTGAGCACCGATTCGGTCATTGACGAAAGTAACCAGCCAAGCAAGAGCTGATCTTGTCTTCTCTTTACTACAGACTCAAGATTCTCAGCAGGCAATTCATGATTTGATCCATGAATGTACCTTTGAAGACCAGCTACTTGATTATTAATGAAATCTTCTAAGCCATTTCCTCGAATAGAAGGAAGTACTTGAGACTTCCAATTAAGATAGTTAGATCCGTCAAGCTTGATCGGTACTAAGAATGAAAAGGAACTTTGATGCAGATTATTGATTGACAGATTCGCAGAAGCCGTGCCTAAGCTCTGATACCAAGTTAAAATCCTGCAAATTGAGGTGTTTGGCAGCAAGTAATGAAGAAGAGAGAAACTGCAGAACGAAAAGGAATTGAATGCTCTGTTCTTGTATTTTCTTATTCGTATTGATTAAATGATTACAAGATGTACAGATTATTATATAGTAATCTCAGTAACTAATTCTCAACTGAATAACTAACTAACTAACAGCTAATCAATCATCAAATATAATTTGGAATTAATCTTCTGTACGTCAGGTACACTATAATCTGTTCTGCACTCTGCTGATCATCCTTTCTGCACTCTGCTGATCATACCAATGCTGTCCACTTGATCTTCATTACTTCCCTTGCATATCACCCAGATTTATAACTTCACACTTTTATCAGATTTTCCATGAAATTGTGGGTAGTTCTGATTAGTTATTTAGGTTCTGTTTGCGACTGTTGTTCTTTTGTTAAGGAGTAATTAAAGTGTTTGGACAACAATAACTTTTTGTGGGGACTGCTCAAAGTTTTCACTTATATTTGATATCCAGTGATTCCATCCCACGGCAGCTTCAAAACTCAATCCCAAACATAGCCTTAGCTCCATTGGTGCAATTTATGTGTTTCTTTTAGTTGGTGTGAAATTGAAGCTACTATTTGTGAATTTCTGGTACGTCTGAAAGCTGCTCTCAACAGGCAATCTAAAACTCGGCTGATAGGTCCCAACTGCCCTGGTATCATCAAGCCTGCAGAACGTAAGATTGGGATTATGCCTGGGTACATTCATAAACCTGGGCGTATTGGAATAGTTTCTCGATCTGGTACCTTGACTGGTGAAGCAGTAAGTCTCTGATTTTCCTTGTAACTGGGAATATGTTGATAACTCTATGATGCTGTTGAATGGATAGAATTGTGATTTGTGTTGTGATGTAGTTTTGTTGGTTTAGTAATTATCTGTGGTCATTTTATTGAGAGGTGGTAAGATTGACAGGTGACAGATGCTTTAAAAATTGCTACGGCAGTTGCTTGCTTGATTATGAATGTGCATGCCAATCATTTTTTTTTCATGTCTGGTCTGTGTTTCTACTTCGACGAACAGGTGTTCCTTTTCAAATTGGAAATGGACTATCTGGTTCAGCTGTTTCCCTTGTAACGCTGTCCTGACTTGATCTTATTTTCATGGAAAGTTTATGGTAGTATTTTGCATTTGCTACTTTGTTGGGAAATTCTGTCTAAAACTTGAAGCTCTTAGATGGAAGGCTTGACTACAATGCACTTTCCATGTTAGATATCCTATTTAATAAATGGGATATTTTTTATATGCCATATTCATCCAGCCTCTTGGAATATTCAATATTGTCATTTTCAGTTCAATTTTAATTCCTTTTGTCCGTACATTGGAGGAACGTTGTCTGCCGTTCTGTGTCTTACATACCTCTACAGCTCTTTTTGAATAGTGTCATTAGCTTTGTACTAGAGCAGCTTGAAAGATCATTGACCTGGGGCACAAATGCCAGATTGGTCCTGTTTCTAATTAGATTGCTAGGGTAATGAAGTCAACCCTGACTACCAGGTCACATTTTAATAAACCTGTTCAATCTGCAGTGACTTATGTTAAATGGATCATATCTTAAATCTTTTATATCATCTTTGTTATTATTTGCTTTGTTTTGTGAAGAAAGGAGTGTACATCGGTTGTGTTTTGAATTACCTGTTCAATCTGGTACAATTCAGTTCAGCTTGATGACACATTTAACTATGATTTCGATTAAATGGTCCCCGCTTATCATACATCTTTTTATTTGCTTATCTACATAATCACGGAACATAAATCATGCCATCATGTTCGACTGGAACAGAGAAATATTATGATATAATTTTGTCTGGAATAGAAAGATATTATTGGAATATGAAAAAGAAGGAAAAGTCAGAAAAGCGAACCAGCATTCCACATAGGCATAAGAAAAGGCCTTGTGAGCTATCAAAATTACGTAGGTCATTAAATCCCACCTTATCACTACCCCAAAGCACAAAAATCTTTTGTGCCATCAATTGTGATATTAATTGAAATACATTGTGCTAGTATTGAACTTTCAACTTTAAACTTATTGTTAATGTTTACTTCTTGGTTCTTGAATCTTAATATCGTGAAAAGTGACCCGAAGTGATTGACTTGACTGGTAAAAGACTCTTGGATTCAATCAAGAGGTCAGGGGGTTCAAATCCTTGGGTTCACCTACCTAGGATATTTATATCTTATGAGCTTCCTAGGTACCAAGGTTGTGTGGTCTTGTAGTATTACACAACTTAAAACTAACTTGGTGAACATAGAAGGTTCAAGGATTTTTACGTATCCTAGATTAAAAAAAAAAAAGAAAAAAAAAAGAGAGAGATTCAACTTGGTGAACATAGAAGGTTGAAGGACTTTTAAGTATCCAAGGTTAAAAGAAAAATGAAATTTAATATCAAAGATTAGTAATCCTTATTAAAAAAAAATTATAGTTGTTTCTTTTGCTGACTATCTTGTATCTTAGTTTTTAATGATCTGCTTACAATAATAATTCTACTTGTTGTGTTGTGTAGATGTTTTTACAATTTATGCTTAACATGATTATCATTTAATAATATTTTAAAATTTTTAATTACACATATGTTTTAAACCAATGGCAATATTATTTCCTGTTGATACTATCCCTGGATATAATTGATGTTTGGTTCAAGAGCTAAATTATTAGCTAATAAGATTAATTTTATATTTATTTTTCAGGTTTTTGAAACAATTACTATAGGCCTTGGACAATCTATTTGTGTGGGTAAGGGGGATCCTTCTAATGGGACAAACTTTGTTGATTGCATTGAAAAGTTGTTAGTTGATCCCGGACAGAAGGTAAACTTAGGGATGGCAGGGGACTAGGTATGGAACAATACCTCTAAGCTTGCATTTGTATTTATTAAAAAAAAAATTTAATATCAAATTTGTATTAAGCTTATAGCAAGTTTGACATTTTATTACCAAACTGACTTAAACGAATATTTAACATTTACTAAACTCGCACAAATTTTCACAAATTTTTAATAAATTTTTTATATATATTTTCAACTATATTTATACTATTATTAACTATTAAATTTAAACTTATAAATTATCTAATTAAAATTATAAATTTTTAGTATTAATTTAAAATAAAATACATTAATAGCATAAAATATCAATTACATACAATATAAAATAAAATTCATTACAATCATTAAAAAAATACATAATTATTTTATAAACTCATATATAAAATATTAAAATTCAAAATATAAATTTATAAACTCACAAGTCTAAAACAATAGTTATTAAGTTTATATTTTTATTTTATCAATTGTAACTAGCACCCATCCAACATGATTTTATAGTAATGAATAATACATAATTTATAAATTAAAGAAGAATAAATTTTTATAAGAAAAAAATCAATTTACCTTATTAATAACATCTACATTGTTTGAATATGTGTGATTTTAATTTTTATTGAAAAATTTGAAGCTAATCATTAAAAAATTAACTAATCAAAAATAATAATACTATAAAGAAATAAAAAAAATTAAATATCCGTGGGTATTTATTGGTATATATGCAGATATTTATTCGCACCTATATACATTCTAAACTCGCTATGGATTTTAATTTTTTTCTCAAATCTGTCCCAAATCAGCTTAGAAGCATACGAAACTTGTCTTATAAGTATTTACTACTAGCGAGTTTGCAAACAAAATTGCCATCTCTACGTAAACTATTCTTTGAATTATTTTGTTGCTTCCTTTGCGTGTGTAGAACTTTGGACCACAACAATCAAAGATCACCAACAATGGAACTACAACAATCAAGCAGAAGTACCAGCAAATGTAACTGAGAAAAATTACATCACCTTCAAGCCTCTTGCACCAAGAGTTGAAGTAAAATAACTTGCTTATCAGATAGGCAAAGAAGAACAAAGAAAACAGAACCAATTCAAGAAAACAGAATCGAATCTTATTGAATTTTGTAACTTGAAAGGTTCAATCCCAAAAACAACAACGAAGAACAACTTTTAATCTAAACTCTTCACAATTTCTCAAGTTTTTCCTTCTTGAATTCTCTCTATCTCTCTCTCTTTCTTTTTTTTTTTTTCCCATCTCTCTTCTATTGAATTAACAGTTAACTATCCCTTCTATTGTATTCAGTTAATTTCAGTTATAACAGTTTACTATCTTCCAACTCAGCTTCTTTATCTTCTTGCCAACTTGGTACAACTAACAAAGCTTTCAATTGAATTAACTATCAAGGAAGAATACTATTCATGCTAGCTCAGATTATGAATTTTGAATCACCATTCACAGCCTGTTAGAAAAAAGGCTATGATTTGAATGTTCGTGCATGCATACATCAAACGCAAATAAATACTCAAGTCTTGCATATCTAAACCATGCTAATCAGTTGATGTTTTAATTTTGCTTCAAATGAAACATCTAGCAGAGTTCTGAAGTGGTATAGTTAGGACATGATTTTTTTGTGGTTCACAAAAAACCACAATGCTCATGGAAGCTTCTCCCCTTAGGTTATTGTCAGTCGAAGGTCAGTATAAATTCAAGCACTAGAGACCATATGCTAGTTTAGAAGCAGTAGCTGAGGACAAGCACTGTTATATGCGAAATCACTTCTATAAATGATTGCACCTTGGGTATTGTTGGATGGATTTTGTTAAGGCAACTCAATAAATTTGAGGCCTTATGCAAAAACCCTAAATTAGGATTTTTAATGTTCATCTTCGTAAACGCTTGCTAATCTGTTAAATTTGACTAGTGGACTTGGCTGCCAGCCACTACTTTGAGACAAACATGTGGATTATTATTTTACTTTCACAAACTATAGGAAGAGTTTGATTATTTAGTGTTGTCACAGCATATAGTCAGACCAGAATATTTCCTTATTTGAAGAAAAGTTATTCTTTCATTTAATGAGTCTGACACCCTCCCTTCATCAATAACAAGTTAGATACCATTTTATTTTTAGCTTCTATATCCTTCGCCACCATCAATCCATTATCAATATCCACTCTTGATTCCATCACAGATATTTATTACCATGTGAGAGAGATTGTGTTAGAATGTGTGATTGTGACCATCTGAATTATGTTGGCAATATTCTAAATACGTTGCCCTATGCGTTTCAGGTATTATTCTTATAGGAGAAATTGGTGGTACCACAAAAGGGGATGCCGGGGCCTTGCTAAAGAGTTGTATTAATATCTTATTGTCTATAATTTAATAATGCCTTATTTCAGCTCATCTAAATATAAAAAAACGAGCCTAAAGGTATTAGTTGCACCGAGAAGTCCGTTGTTGCTTTTATTGCTGGACTAACGGCTGCTCCTGTCCGTCGTATGGGTCATGCTGGAGGTATAATATTTTTTAATATGCTCGAATTTGATTACATGATAACTATTATTATTCTTACTGACATGCATATCTTACATTTGATGTATGATTCAGTAGATGGAGGTAGTTTATGTTATTTATGTTCCTAGAACGTGACCTCTTCACTGATATGTTACCGATTAGTGTTCCATAATTTCTACTTCACGACGCATTTTGATGCTGATTCATGTTATCAGCATCATAAAAATTTTCTGCTCATTGCATTGATTTTAGAAAAAGTTGAAGACATTAAATGGTCATGATCTCCCTATTTCCTCAGAGAAAGTTGTTTTTTACCTTTGAAAACTACGAAATTTCACCCTCAAGAACAGGAAGCTTGAATCATGATGCTTAAGCCGGGGTGAGAGTAGTCGAGTCTCCTGCAAAAATTGGCACTGCCATGCTCGACATTCTCAAGCAACGGGACCTGGCAAGTTAATTTACGAAACAGATATCTATTTCAGCTCTCTATCCCTTTTGCATAACATTGGAAACATTGTGATTTCCTACGTTCTTTCTAAAATTGATTTTGATTTGTGGTAAGGAGTTCTTGGGAGTTTAAAATTTTTTTCCCTCTATTCAGCATCTAACGGGAATTGATTGTTCAATTAATAAAGTTTTCTCCATATGTCCTTCGCATTATTAAGCATTACAGTTCAAATTTGAGATTTTCGTATACTACCAGTGAAGAAATTTAGTGACCAGCAGGAGAAAATTCTCAAAAATTCAGTTAATGATGTGTAATTTTATTAATTTAATGATACATTCTTCTAATTTCAGAAATAATTTATTGTAAATTTATATAATACACTCATGTTTAAAGGTGTCAATTTTTGTTAAGACTCATCAAGCTCATACGAAATTTATAAATTTAATTGACAAAAAAAGACATGATTATTCAATGACTGACATACATAATTATATTTTGTGCACCCACATTATAAGTGCATTAGAACAAACGAATTTCCTAAGGTCTACAGCTACAAAGTTCCGATTAGAACACTTCTAATGAAATAATTCAATCAAATTATATACATATTTTTAATTCTTTTGATTATAAATTATCAT
Organism: Khaya senegalensis; assembly: GCA_032402905.1. Classification (NCBI taxonomy): domain Eukaryota; kingdom Viridiplantae; phylum Streptophyta; class Magnoliopsida; order Sapindales; family Meliaceae; genus Khaya; species Khaya senegalensis. The sequence goes on from CP135535.1 coordinate 8,506,157, forward strand.
TGATTAGTCTATTTTAAATTGAATAAATATATGAAAAATTTTAGTGGTTGAGCATACAAATGATGCGGTACTATGATATGCGAAGTAAAGCGAGAGTTGAAATTTTAGGAGGCTAAAATGTCAAGATAGTGAAGTTGGAGAATTATATTTATGGCATTGACATTATTGCACTGAAATTGAGATGTACATGTGAACAATAATATTTCCAAAGTCATTTTTAAATGTGTTTAAATAACAAATAAGAAATTATTTCCAAAGGTTATTGAAAGTTTATTCTCATGGCAAATACTATTAATAAATATGACAATATTAACAGTAAGAAAAAATATTTTCTAAATGGCAAAAGCGGTTGGAATTTATCTTCTTTTGATATTATGATTCTCTCTTACATGCTAAAAAAGTTTTACTAAAATAAACTAAAATAAGAAGATTAATAAAATTTTTGAAATTAATTATTATATGTATTAAAATCAATCATGCTATTATTATGCTTTAGCTTAAATTTTCATCTTAATATAATTTACTTTTTTTTTTTCTATAAATTAGCACGATAAATATTACACCATAAATATATAGAGGAGAGACAAAAGTGTTTATTATTATAATTATTTTCTCTTTTACTAGAGTAGAGATAATTTTTATCTATACCCAAGAAATCCTCATATCCTCTTTGTAATGCAAAATGTGACATAATTGATCTAGTGTATGCATTTACTTTATCATTTTTTTTCAATCAAATCTAGATATATGTATGTATGTATACACACACACACACACACACACACACACACACACACACACACACACACAC
>CP135535.1:8516170-8532185 GCA_032402905.1 Khaya senegalensis
TTGTTTAGGATTGTGGTGACTCCAAACATCAAAAGTAAAGCTAAAATATTACAAACATTTAATGGAATGCACTCTCGTTCGTATTAGTATTTGATATCTAATATTTATGTGTTTCTCCATGTCATATTGTTAATCCAATATTAAATAAATTAGCGAGCATAATACACACACATCACGATGTAAGTTTAGAAAGCTAGTTATCAATAAAAAATTTCTAAAAGCATACTAGTAATCGAAATAAAAAATATAAAACAAAAAATTTTATATTTTAAATTAATTTATTTACCAGCTAATAGAACTTAGTTTAATTATTTTTCAATAAAAAATAAATAAATAAATAATTGTGTAAAAAATCATAGTTAAAGAACAATAGTGATTAAAAAACGTACTGAGAAATATATAAATAATACAAAAATTAAAAATAATAATAAAGATTGTTATATTAAATTATTTATTTGTATTTATATATAAATTTTAAAGAAATAAAAGAAAATTCTCAATGGGGGCTTAAACTAAGAAAGACTAAAACATGATTTTATTATTTACTTGAAGATAAAAAAAATTTTAGTAAGGGCTCAAGTCCTGAGTGGGCTTAAGGTGGCTTCCTCGAGTAGGTTACATAATAATTCAGTATGATATTTAACACGATTCTTAAGATTTCGAGTGTAACATCATTAGTTTAACAACTTAATTACTATATTCATATATTTTTGTAAGTTCTATTTTTTCAATCATAGTTTTATTAGTTTAGTTGTTTGTAATCACTTGTTCAGGGTTTCAAGTTTATTACAAAGTATGTTAAAACCCTAAATTTTAAAATTAAATTTAATATTACATTGTCATTATATCAAATTATTTATTATTAATTTTTAATTAAGTGACTTTTTTCCACTTGTTATAAATTGAAGCATAGAAAAATTTTAAAGATGCATATGAACACTTTAAGACAGATGTTAGTCATAATTATCACAATACTTCAATACTAAATATTATCAAATACATAACTCTACTTTTGAAATTCAAAACATTTTTAATAATAATAGTCCACTAAAAATATACTAAATTTAATGGCGGTTTATTTCTTTGGTGCAATAGAAGTAAATTATTTTATAAGTAATAACAATCTTTAATTGGCACTTGTGGATTGATGATTCAAATTCTCAAAGGAATTCAAGCTTGTAATAGAGGTTTGCAAAGTGTGACGTTAATCTAGATTGGTGAGTTGTCAAGTAGTTGTTAGTTTATCTTGTTAGTTAATCAGTTGATATAGTTAGTTGTAGTTAGTTATCAAGCTTTGAATTTGATTGGTTGCTAGAAAATATATAACACTAGTAGTTTGTAATATGAATTCATAAGATACAAGAAATACACAGTAGAGAATAATTTTTCTCTGGCATTTTGCATTTTCTTCTTGTTCTGCTTCCTGCAATTTTCTTCTTGATACATGTGTTTGAATTCATTATGTTGAGTAGTTCTTGTTGGTGAGAGATTAGAGAATCAACAAGTGGTATAAGAGCCATTTAAGAGCTGAAAGAAATGAGTTCTTCAAAATTCTCAATTGAGAAATTCAGAGGAAAAAATGATTTTAATATATGAAAGATAAAAATGAGGGCTTATCTTGTTCATAAAGGTTTAGAGGAAGCATTGGTTGAAGAACAAAATATGTTTACTGATCTTAAAGATATAGAGAAGAAAGAAATACTGAAAAAGGCTTATAGTGCCTTGTTATTGTCTTTTGGTGATAGTGTGTTGAGAGATGTATCGAAGGAAAATTCTACTCTTGATCTATGGAACAAGTTGGAATTAAGATACATGAAGAAGTCTCTAGCACACCAACTATATCTAAAGAAACAATTGTATGCTTTTAGTCTTTAAGAGGGAAGATTTGTCAAAGAACATCTTGATAGTTTCAATAAAATCATTCTTGATCTTGAAACAATTGACATTAAATTTGAGGATGAAGATCAAGCTTTAATGGTATTGACTTCTCTTCCACTTAGCTATGAATATTTTGTAGAAACACTTTTTTATGGCAAAGATACAGTGACTATGGATGATGTAAAATCTGCATTAAGTTCAAAGGAATTAAGCAAGAAGACTGAGCAAAAGGATTTAGGCACTGTAGAAAGTTTGAGTGTAATAGGAAGACAATAAAAGAAAGATAATAAGCCAAAGAAGAATTAGAGATTGACTTTAAAAGAGAAGAAACTGAAATATTTCTTTTGCCACAAGGAGGGACATTTTTGAAGAGATTGCCCTGAAAGATTGAATCAGAAAAGATCTAAAAATCCAAGCAAACCAGGGAATGCAGCTATGGTGATAGAAAAAGACTTCAAGAATACATATATGTTGGTTGCATCACATATGAAAATAGAAGATGAGTGGATTCTTGACTCTAGATGTACATTTCATATGTGTTTATTTAAAGATTTATTTATAACCTTAGAAATGAAAGATTGGGGAAAGATCTTGATGGGGAATAATGTATCTTGTAAGATAGAAGGAATAGGCACTATTAGACTTAAGTTACACGATGGAGTATGTAGAAATGTTGAAAATATTAGGTATGTACCTGATTTGAAAACAAATATACTGTCATTAGGTATGTTTGATGATGTAGGATGTACATTCAAAGTTCAGAATGGTCTATTAAAGGTGTCTAAGGGGTCATTAACATTGTTTAAAGGAGTAAAAAAGAATGGGCTTTATGTTTTAGAAAGAAAGGCATAATTTAGACAAGCAATCAGTATGAATGTTGTAAAATCTGATTCAATGATGCTGTGGCATTTGAGGTTAAGTCACTTAGAAGAAGAAGGTATTGATGAGCTAAGAAAACAAAATTTAATTGGGATTAATACATTTGAATCTTTAAATTTTGTGAAAGTTGTATTATAGGTAAACACCATATAGTTAAGTTTGGTACTGGAATCCATGATACCAAGGAGAAATTAAGATACCTACATTCTGATTTCTAGGGTCCTGCACAAGTAAAATCACTTAGTGGAGTAAGGTATTTCTTTTCTATAATTGATGATTACTTAAGTAAGGTTTGGATACATATCTTGAGGAGTAAGGATCAAACATTAGAAAAGTTCAAGGACTGGATAAAAATGGTGCATAATCAAACTGAGGAAAATGTGGAATATTTAAGGATTGATAATGGGATAGAATTATGTGGAAAGGAATTTGATGATTTCTGCAAGAGTCAAGGAATCATGAGGTATAAGATAGTGAGATTTACTCCTCAACAAAATGGAGTTGCAGAGAGATTTAATAAAATAGTGATGGAGAAAGTTAGATGTATGCTTATCAATGCTGGCCTTTTGAAACTCTTCTAGGCTGAGGCAACAACAATAGCAGTTTACCTATTTAATAGAAGTTCTACATCAGTATTAGGATTCAAGACACATGAGAAAGCATGGATTGGTCATCCACCAAGCCTTGATCATTTGAAGGTATTTGGATGTACAGCATATGCTCATGCAAGCCAAGGGAAGCTAGATGCAAGGGTCATTAAAGGTATTTTTGTAGGTTACCCTGAAGGGGTCAAAGGATATAAAATTTGGTATAGTGATGGTATAAATAGCAGGTGCATTATTAGTAGAGATGTTAAGTTTCATGAGGAAGAAATGCTAAGCAAATTACCTGCTCAATCAAGAGACTCAGGAGATCAGAGTTTAAGGAAGATTAACTTAGAGCTCGAGGTAGAGATTGATTCAAGGAATAATGTGGATTTAAGCCATGAAAGATGAAATGGACTCACTTAAAAGAAATCATACTTGGAAACTAGTTACAAAGCCAAATGATAGGAAGACTGTGGGGTGTAAGTGGATATTCAAAAGAAAGGAAGATGTCAATGAAGGTGGAGTTCCTAGGTTTAAAGCAAGACTGGTTGTAAAAGGTTATTCTTAGAAGGAAGGAGTGGATTTTTCAAAAGTATTTGTACTAGTTGTGAGGCATGTGTCGATAAGGATTTTACTGGCATTAGTTGCTATATATGATCTGGAGTTAGAGCAGATAGATGTGAGGACAATATTTCTTTATGGTGAACTAAATGAAGAAATATATATGGATCAGCCCGAAGGCTTTATCAAAGCAATGGAACCTCAAATTTGAAAACTTCATAATTAGTAAAAGATATAGTAGGAGCTAGTATGATAATTGTGTGTATTTTAAGGGAAAGGTTTTAGAAGATATGATTTATCTTCTAGTCTTTATTGATGATATACTAATAATAGTAAAAGATAAAGGGAAGATTAATGAACAAAAGGATCAGTTAAGTACTCAGTTCGAAATGAGAGACATGGGGGTGTCAAAGAAGATACTTAGAATTGATATCAGAAGAAATAGACAAAAGAAGTTAATGGTATTGTCTCAAGAAGGTTGTCTACAAAAGATATTGAATAAATTCAAAATGAGTGAAGCTAAGGCAGTAAAGTTACCCTTGGCACAATATTTTACATTGCCAATATCTCAAAGCCTCAACACTGAAGAAGAAAGAAGTTTAATGTTAAATGTTCCATATGCAAATGCTATTGACAGCATCATGTATGCTATGGTTTGTTCCAGACTTGACTTGGCATATTCTCTTAGCATGATAAGTAGATTTATGGGGAATTCTAAAAGATCTCATTGGAAAGCTGTAAAATGGATTCTAAGGTACATTAAAAGAAGTTTGAAATGTAAGCTTGTCTATAGGATTCAGATTCAAAATGTAGGAGTAATAATAGGCTTTGTAGATTCAAATTATGTTACAGATTTGGACAAAAGAAAATCATTATTTGGCTATGTCTTCAATGTGCTTATTGTCCAGTAAGTTGGAAATTAGCTCTTTAACATGTGGTAGCTTTGTTGACTACAAAAGTAGAATATATGGCCTTGACAGAAGCTATAAAAGAATCAATTTGGCTAAAAGGAATGATTACTGAGTTTGAGTTAAAGCATGAATGTGTTGAAGTGTTTTGTGATAATCAGAGTGCAATACAACTGTCCAAGCATCAAAGTCACCATGAGAGAACAAAACATATAGATGTAAGACTCTATTACATCAGGGATGTGATTACAAATGGTGATGTGCAGATTAAGAAGGTTCATACTTCGGAGAATCCTACAGATATGCTTACTAAAGTTATACCAACCAAGAAGTTTGATCATTGTCTAGAGCTACTGAGTATAACTGGTGAGGAAGTATGACTGAAGTCATGTGCTATCTATTTTACTTGATGTTAACAACTATGAGAATGAGAATCAAGGTAGAGATTTATGGATTGATGATTCAAATTCTCAAAGGAATTCAAGCTTATAATAGAGGTCTATAGAGTGTGATGTTAATAGAGATTAATGAGTTGTTAAGTATTTGTTAATTTATCTTGTTAGTTAATCAATTGATATAGTTAGTTGTAGTCGGTTATCAAGTTTTGAATTTGATTGGTTGCTAGAAAATATATAACACTGGTAGTTTATAATCTGAATACATAAGATGCAAGAAATATACGATAGAGAATAATTTTTCTCTAGCATTCTGCATTTTCTTCTTATTCTGCTTCTTGCAATTTTCTTCTTGATACATGTGTTTGAATTTATTGTGTTGAGTAGTAGTTCTTGTTGGTGAGAGATCAGAGAATCAACAGCATTAAAGATCACTTACATTTTACAATCTAACCATTAAATGATATTTAGTAAAATTCTTTAAGATATGATTGTTACATAATTTAATTATTAAATAAACAAGACACCATATATAAAAAGATTAAAATTGTCCTCAAGTCAAAAATATCTAACAAGAATTATAGTGAAACCTCTTTATAGTGATGCTCAATATAAAAATAACCTTCATTACTCATAAAATATTTTAGTTCTAATTTAGATTAGTAATAAATAAGAATAAACTTAATAATAAGTTATAAATTTTTTATATCTCGTTTTCAATAACTTGCTTCCACTTAGTAATAATTATCTTTATATTAAAACAAATTTATACTATATTACATTAAAAAAGAAAAATATATTTTTAAAGTTATTTAGGACAATAATTTATTTTTTAGAGCTACTACATCTTTGAACTTACGAGTATATAATAACTCACCAGCATATATAACTTTTTGTTGAAGTCAAAATATTTCTAACTTCTCAAGCATATTTAAAGTTTCTTAACATAAAATTGTTTGTATTTTTGTACTATCATCCTTATGATTATCTCATTCTTTTTCTTATCTAATTGTAGCAATAATTTTTTTCTTCAGTTAAAGCATACACAACTTGTCACTTATTTGAATGATTGAGGAAGACACTAATATCCATTTGATTAATGTATTGAAGTTGTTGAATTTGACCACTCAATTTTGCAATGACTCTTTAATTCTTCTCTTTCACTTTTTGTGTAAGTTGCAATTCATTGATATAAGGGATCCTAATTTTGTAGTACTTAAAACAATTAGCAATTGTTTATGACTTTACATTAATTGCCATGTAGAAATTGCATTTAAAATTTTATTAAGCACATTTATATTTGCTAGATTAAAGGCATGATCTTCTATCCATTTCAGAAGTAGATGTTTAAATGTTGAAGATAATAACCTTTAAAATTTCTAATGATACTTGCATCACATGACTAAATTTTATAAGTGTTATTTGGTGGTAGGAACAGAAAACAAAAACCTTTTACAAACGAGGTGAAAACCAAACCAATAACTTTTATGCCACTTACATTAAGGATAATTAAGTTAAACACTAATTTTTGTAATTAAACTTAGGATGATAATTTTACCTACAAAACAGTAAACTTACTAGTACCTGCTTATTATGAGATAGATTTGCTATGCCTCTTAGTAGATTTGGGATAGATTTGAAAAAATGTTAAAAAAGAATCAAAACAACATCGCTATGATTATGCCCTAAACTTCTAATTTCTAAATCAACACAAACAAGTTGTTCGTTTCGCAAACTTCCATCTCTGTTTCCTCTCATCTGCTTCTTGTCAATCTATTTCCTCTTTGCTTATTCTTGCACCATTAATTATGATATACATTCTTTTAGTTATAGTAGGATAATGTTTAAATTTATTTATTTATTTTTTAAGTTTAAATTTTTGTTTAAGCATCAATAATGATAAGATCTAATAGGATTTTGATTCTATTACTTGAATTTAATTTTTTAATTTTAAAAATTTTAAACGTAGATAATAATAAAAAGTAATTGAAATTTTAAAAGGATTTTGATTTTTAAATAAAAATATTTATTTATTTTTATTTTATTAATTAAAATTTTATTTCTATTTTTATTTATTTTATTTTATTTTCTTTTAAACAAAATATAAATACGATCTTTTTCTCTATATCTCTTATTTTATCTTTCACATACAAAACAAAAAGCTTTCTCTTAGTTTTATAACTTAAGTTTTCAATCAACAAAAGTAAGCTTTTATTTATTTATTTTTAGATTTAATATTTGTCTTAATTATTTCTTTTATATGTTTTAATCTACATTAAATAGGATTACTTTTTTAATGTTATGAATTTTATTTATGTTAATTTTTATTATGATTTTTTATTATATGTTCAAGTTTAAATTTAGAATTCATTTATTAATATTATAAATTATTGTATCATTTAGTTTACTTTAAATTTTTTTTCATATGTATTAGTTTAATTTAAATAATATTCTAAGGATTAATATTTGTAAGGTAGTCTTTCTTGTTTAATTAGTATTAAATTAATGAATTGATCGTATTAGGACTTTACATTATTTTTTGAGCATGTTATTTATAAAATTATTTTAATCAAAATTCTAATACGTATGCTTAATATAATTTTCCGAATATGAATTTTTATATATTAAAGAAACTATAAAATTTTAGTTTATAGAAAACAGATTTCAATTTTATTTTATACAAAATTTTAAAAATAGGTTTTCAAATCTAGAATTTTCTATATTATGCACTTTTGTTGTATTTTTTAAATTATTTGAAGCATCAAATGGCTTTTAAAAATTACAAAAGTTTACATGGTGATTTATATACATGTTTACTATGTGTTATATAAATTTTGGAATTTTTAAATTTGTATTTTAATATTTATGAATTTTAGGATAATTTAACTTCAATTTTAGAATAATTCTAGACATGCTTCTATTTCTGGAATATTTACAATTCTGAGATATGAAAATCCTTAGAAAATCATGAAAATTTTTATAGAACTTTGTATACATGTTTACTATTTTGTATATAAATTTCATAATTTTTGAAACTATATTTTAATATTTATGAATTTTCATTGAGCCTTGTATATTTCAAAAAATATCCTAACAACTTGCTGTTTTTTTTAAATATTTATTTATTTTTAAATATTCTTTAAATCTGAAATATTATAAAAAATTTATATAAAATATTTTAGAGTATGCTAAGAAAATATGTAAAGTTTAAGTTTGATCTACATTATAGATTGGGGTTAAAATTCCATATTTATTAGAAGTTTTGTTTAGAGTTCATAAGCGAGAAGAGTATATGTAACCAAGTCATGTAAAAATTTACTTGTGTATTATTTAAAGTGTTTTGATGAGATAGTTCGTTATTATAGGAAGTTTGTAACTTTGACTGACCATCAAAAGTAGTTAAGGCATTAACTTGGTTCGAGATAAGTAATTTCATTCATGATGTTTATTGGGTTATTTTTTAAAAATTATGTTTTAGCATGAATTGTTTAATTCAAAATTTTGAAAGTTATTTGATTATTTAATTATCTTTGGTCTTACATTAACACCTACAAAAACTACCATTTTTAGGTAATTATCTTTGATATCATTTCAAAAGTTATTAAAAAAGTTCTCTTTTTTAATTCAATTGGGAACATTGCTTGTAAATAAAGTGAAAACTTGAGGCTATATCCAGATTTACATTCTAGAACCAATTAGCTTCCAAAAGGGCAAAGACAATTTGGCCACATCCGAACATACTTCTAGAGATCTATGCCTTTAGTTTTAATTTTAATGATTCAGGTAGTCAGCTTTTGCTTCTGGGACGTTTGTCTATGCTCACAAGTATGTTTATTCCACCGATTGGATTGCACTGTTTAATATATTTTCCCGAGAATCTGATAATTAATTTTCTCGAGAATTCGATGATAACATAGATTAAAGTTTGCAATACTTCCATTGCACTAACTTGATCGAGTGTTAGAAGAAAAATGGCAGCATTAATTTCTTTCCAAATTCCTAGTAGGAGTGGATAATATATATGGTGGGTCTCAATCTCCTCCATATAATACTGAGCTGCTTCAGTGGTAAATCATGGTGCTCATATTGTACAAGACTATATCTTAGTCTTTGCTTGGTTGACTTGTCTTAATTATGAGATATTTGATTATGTATTTATTATGATAGATCATCATTCCTTTTTTATCTTTGATTATGTATTTATTATGATAGATCATCATTCCTTTTTTATCTTTTCATTGGATAACTTTGTGTGCAATATTTTATGTGAATGATATATTTTATTTTGAATTAATACTAAAAATTTATAATTTTAATTCAATAAATAAATTTAAATTGAATATTTAATAATAATATAAATATTGTTCAAAAATAAAAAAAATTACTAAAAATTCTAAGATATTCATGTAGGTTTAGTAAATGTTAAAAATTTGTTTAAATAGATTTAAAAATGAAATACTAAACTTGCAGAGATTTTAGTACGGATTTAGATTGAATTTTCTCAGGGGATGTGAATATAAATTTAAAGATATCTGTTTCAAACTTGCACTGTTGTCATTCCTCATTACATCTTTATTAAAATATAATTTTTTCGTGACAATAAAAATAATTTGGTCTTAGTATTATAACCCTAGAGAGATTTTACTGCATGTTAACATTTTGGATGTTAATAAATACCATTTTGGATGTTGACTCATTCCATATCAAAACTCTAAACGTAGGAATTTCAGCTTTGTTAATTTTTTTAATTTACAACAAATTTTACTGCTAAAAATGATGCTCAGAGAAAGTGAATCTTGCTCACAGAAAATGAAGATTGGAGAGCAAAATACTCCGTCCAAAAACTAGCTTCTCTATCCTTCTTGTTGACGATGCTCCTATCATCCAAAAAATTCACTAAGCGATTAAACAACTCCACAACTAACTCTTCAAAATTGAAGAACCACTCCTAGTGAGGACACAACATATGATGATTACAACCCGAATTCACATTCTATCTTCAGACCCAGATGTTGACCACAAACCAATGTAAAGTCTGTTGCATCTTCGTCATGCTCAACTACATTTACAGTAGAAATCGCTTTGCCCTTACCTTTTCTTTCTTCTACAGCTTCTGACAATAATTTTTCAGTGTCCTTTTTTATAATAAAAAGCACATTCGCCTTTACTAGGTGTTCAATTCGATCAATGTGATAGTTTCCTTTTCTTCTGTTTACGGCTATGACTTCCTTCTCCTGCTATAAGCGATTCTACTGTTTCGTCCCTTTTCTCTTTTTAATCTTTCTTTTGAATTTCGTAATTGAATAATGTTGAACACACTTCTTTGAAGGAAACATTTTCTTTACCATGAATAAGAGTTATACACAAACGGTCTAACTCATTAGGAAGAGATCCTATCAACAATATAGTTTTTAAGGAAACATTTTCTTTACCATGAATAAGAGTTGTACGCAAACGGTCTAACTCATTAGGAAGAGATCCTACATCTTTGAAGGTTCCAACTGAGTTCAACGAATAGACTATCAAATATTTAAAGTCACCAATATGATCACTAATACTAATACTTGATTTTAATAGAAGCCGATAAATTCTCTTCAACAAATAGAGCCTATTCTTATTACTTTTCTTCATATATTTATTTTCTTGCGCCTTCCATAATTTAGTAGCAGATGTCTTCTTTATGAATGGATATTTATGCTCTTTACAAAGACAAGAATGAATCATACCACAAGTTTTCATATTCAACCTATCCCAATCTAGCACACTAAAATCCTCTAGTTTTTTTCTTCCAAAACTATATCCAAATCTTGTTAACACAAGCCATTCATTACCTCACTTTGCCATAAACCAAAATTATTTTGACCATCAAATTTCTCCACATCAATTTTTGTATTTGTCACTAATATTTTCTTTGTTGATGTGGACGGTGATGCTACTATTTCTGCCATTACTACTTTATTATATACTCTGGTATATAAATGAGTAGTATTTAGAGACAATTTCCTTAGAAAAAAATATCTTTTTATTGTAGCTATCCTATACCACAGTATCAACTCTAAACCAACTATTATGCTCAATAGTTATCAAACAACTAGAATTATACTAAACCTATAGTTGTGATATATAATTTGTTGTGCGCTGAAGCTTTCTATTTTAATAACACACTACTACTAATTATAACTATTGAAATATAATAATATAAAGTCAAAAAATAACAAAAGTAGTAATAAAAGGAGAATACAAAATCAATAGTGTTTAGTATAAATACTGATGCCTTTGGACACTACTTTAAACTTTACTTTCTTCACGTAGAGGAATTACAAAAACACAAAAATAAATAAGGACTCAAAATAGAAAATACAAATTATTAGGTTCTTCAAAAGATATCCCACCAATAAGGGATATCACCATAATGACTAAAAATGTCAAACTTGACAAAATATANCCATAATGACTAAAAATGTCAAACTTGACAAAATATAATGCACAAAATGATACAATAGTGTCTACAAACTACACTAATTTTATTTTAAAGTTAATCTCTATTGTATTTTTTTGGTAAATAGCATTTGATACTTTCCTTGTTCTTTGGGGCACTATTGGCAAATCAATTACATATCTTGGACTTACTAACCTTGTAAAGATTCTAAATAAATTATTTGTTAGTAAATTTTTTCAATAATGAAGCTATATATAGTTTTGTCATTTTACGATCACTTGTCTATTTTGATCCCCTAAAAAAGGATTCAATATCTTTAATTTATAATTCAGAGTTGGAGTCTTCAAAAGATATTCCACTAATGAGGGATATCACCATAATGACTAAAAATGTCAAATTTGACAAAATTAATGCACAAAACGATACAATAATGTATACAAACTATACTAATTTATTTTAAAGTTAATCTATATTGTATTATTTTGGCAAATAGTATTTGATACTTTGCCCGTTCCTTAGGACATTCTTGACAAATCTATTACATATCTTGAACTTATTAATTTGGCAAAGATTCTAAATAAATTGTTTGTTAGGGAATTTTTTCAATGATAAAGCTATATATAATTTTGTCATCTTACAATCACTTTTCTATTTTAGTCCCCTAAATAACGATTCAATATCTTTAATTTATAATTTGAAGTTAGAGTCCTCAAAAGATATCCCACCAATGAGAGATATCACCATAATGACTAAAAATGTCAAACTTGACAAAATATAATGCACAAAATGCTACAATAGTGCATACAAACTATACTAATTTTATTCTAAAGTTAATCTATATTGTATTATTTTAGTAAATAGCATTTGATACTTTGCGCATTTCTTGGGACACTCTTGACAAATCTATTACATATCTTGGATTTATTGACCTGACAAAGATTCTAAATAAATTATTTGTTAGTAAATTTGTTCAATGATAAAGTTATATAGAATTTTGTTATTTTACGATCACTTGTTTGTTTTGATTCCCTAAATAAGGATTCAATATCTTTAATTTATAATTCAGAGTTTGAATCTTCAAAAGATATCCCACCAATGAGAGATATCACTATAATGGCTAAAAATGTCAAACTTGACAAAATTTAATGCACAAAATAATACAATAGTGTCTACAAACTATACTAATTTTATTCTAAAGTTAATCTATATTGTATTATTTTGATAAATAGCATTTGATACTTTTTCCTTTCCTTCGGACATTGGATTGACAAGTCTATTAGATATCTTGGACTTGTTAACCTGGCAAAGATTCCAAACAAATTGTATGTTAGTAAATTTTTACAATTCAAATAAAAACTGAAATAGTTCTTTTCAAATTGCATGTAACTTATACAAGATATAATATTAATAATAAATTTGTCCCAAATAATTCATTTAAACTTGGAAGCAAGTATTATGTCCCTTTTAAATTTGTTATTTTCTTTTCATCAAACCTTAAGTTATCAATTTAAGCTGAATAAAACAGTGTAGTAATTTAAAATCAGCCCAAAGTGATGAGATTAAATAAAAAATTGTCAAAATTAGGTGCAAAATTCATAAGTTAACAAAAGCTTAAAATTGAGTGCCAAATCGTAAAAAACCGAACAACTGGTTTGGTTTAATTTTTTGTCCTTAATTCAGGGTTTCCATAGACCCAATTCAATTTAAGAAACTGTACCCGCCACAATGATGATCTATTGTTCAAAAATTAGGGAAATAATAAATTATCAATAGAAAATGATGAAATAACAGTACTTGACCATTACATGTTACCCAAAAAAAAAATCCGTTTATAAATGTATTTTTGTATCTAATATTCAAAACAAAAATATTAATTACCGAGATTATTAAAATTTTAGTATAAACACCTAGGTAAATACTATATGCTCCATATTTACATTAAATAAAACCAATGTTCTCACAGCTTTCGTTATCATATTTTCTAAATTTTTCTAATGTTATTGGATGCATCACAATATTTATATAGCTACTATTATTTGAACTTCTATTATCATAAGTGCTAGAAGTTTAGTAATATGATGACATTTAAAATAATCATTGTTAGCTGTAGTGAAAAAATTATCAGCTGTAGAATTGTAAATAGAAAGTTTGATTGATGAATAATAATAAAAAAAATCATCTTGATGATTATGGAGTCAAATGACCTAATTATTTATGTTATTAGATTGAAAGATTGGGTGTAAATTGCTAATAAGTCTTAAACTTTGTATAATAAAATTGTAATCATTTATCAAAACTTATATTTTACACTTTAATCCTAGACTTTTAATTCTATCATCATGGTACATATGTGTATAAAGGTTCAAAAATTATCTCTATCAAGTTCTTGAATAAGTTTACAAAACCCCGTACAAGAAAATAGTGTTTATATTGTAACCCATCCATTGTTTAATTTCTTTATTTTTTTTCTTGTTCGTTAGTTAAGATATCATCTAAAGATAACACTTTCAAAACATCTATATACACATATGTACCTTTTTCCATCAATATGAGTCTCATCTTTCAAAATAAGAACATTTTCAATTCGATCAACGTGATATTTAACTATCCAATAAAGTATCCAATAAAGTCTTCCTTCTCTTGCTATAAGTGATTCTACTGACTTGTCCCTTTTCTTCTTTTAATCTTTCCTTCGAATTTCGTAATTGAATAATGTTGAACTCACTTCTTTGAAGGAAACATTTTCTTTACCATGAACAAGAGTTATACACAAACGGTCTAACTCATTAGGAAGACATCCTATCAACAATATAGCTTTTTGCTCTTCTTTGAAGGTTCCAACTGAGTTCAACGAATAGACTATCAAATATTTAAAGTCACCAATATGATCACTAATACTAACACTTGATTTTAAAAGAAGCTGATAAATTCTCTTCAACAAATAGAGCCTATTCTTATTACTTCATATATTTATTTTCTTGTGCCTTCCATAATTTAGTAGCAGATGTCTTCTTTATGAATGGATCTTTATGCTCTTTGCAAAGACAAGAATGAATCATACCACAAGTTTTCATATTCAACGTATCCCAATCTCGCACACTAAAATCTTCTAGTTTATTTCTTCCAAAACTATATGCAAATATTGTTTAACAGACGCCATTCATTACCTCACTTTGCCATAAACCGAAATTATTTTGACCATCAAATTTCTCCACATCAATTTTTGTATTTGTCACTAATATTTTCTTTGTTGGTGTGGACGGTGATGCTACTATTTCTGCCATTACTACTTTATTATCTACTCTGGTATATAAATGAATAGTATTTAAGAGACAATTTCCTTAGAAAAAAATATCTTTTTATTGTAGCTATCCTATACCACAGTATTGAAGCTCTAAACCAACTATTATGCTCAATAGTTATCAAACAACTAGAATTATACTAAACATATAGTTGTGATATATAATTTGTTGTGCGCTGAAACTTTCTATTTTAATAACACACTACTACTAATTATAGCTATTGAAATATAATAATATAAAGTCAAAAAATAACAAATGCAATAATAAAAGGAATATACAAAATTTAATAGTGTTTAGTATAAATACTGATGTCTTTGGACACTACTTGAAACTTTACTATCTTCATGTAGAGGAATTACAAAAATTGAACTAAATCACAAAAACACAAAAATAAATAAGGACTCAAAAGAGAAAATACAAATTATTAGATTTTATATGAAATTAGGGCAGGAAGAACTCAATTGAGATTTTTCTCTGACTCAATTAATGCTTGACATAGAAAATAAAATAACGATCCAATATTTTTCATTTATAAGTCGAAGTTGAAGCCTTCAAAAGATAACCCATTGATGTAAGACATTGCCTTATTGGCTAAGAAAACCAAATTCAATAAAAATTAAATCATGATACAATGGTGTATGCAAATTAAATTAATTTTATTTTGAAGTTATTGTGTATTATATTATATTGGATAATATTAATAGCATTTGATACTTTTCCAGTTGGGATATTGGATTGAAAGTCAATTATATATCTTGAACTTATTAACATGGCAAAGATTTTTAAAAAATTATTTGTTAGCAAATTTTTTCAAATATAAAGCTATATATAGTTTTGTCATCTTATGATCATTTGTCTATTTTGGTCTCCTAAAAAATGATTCAATATTTATAGTTTATAAATTAAAGTTAAAGTCTTCGAAAGATATCCAATAGGCATTGGATATCACCCTTGACTAGAAAAACCAAACTTGACAAAATCTAACGCACAAAATTAAATTATGATACAATTATATACATGTTAAACTAATTTTATTTTAAAATTATTATGTATTATATTATTTTGG
>CP135535.1:8532685-8553375 GCA_032402905.1 Khaya senegalensis
TTATGAGAACAATCAACTAAAGCCATTTTCCTAAGGCTAGTGCTCTATCTCATAAAAAATGGAGTTCTTTTTAATTAAGAGGACTATGAACTCTATTTGAAAACTTACATTTAAATAAATAAGAACCTGATAAGAAGAAAGATTTTCTTTAATTATGAAAACTATTAATTATAGTTACTTCCTTAAGATTAAAGTCCTATACATGAAAAAAGAAGCCCTTTTTAATTACAAAGGTAATTAATTATGATTACCTTTCTAAAACTAGAGTGCGATCTTATGAAAAAAAGAGTTATCTTTAATTATAGGGATTATGAACTCCTATCGAGAACTGACACTTAAATAGGTAATGATCTCATAAAATGAAAAATTATTTTTAATTACAATGACTATCAACTATGATTATCTCCCTAGAATTAAAGTCTTATCTTATAAAAAATGGGGAGTTTTCTTTAATGATGAGAATTATAAATTTTTATAAAAAAAATTTACACTTAAAGGAATAAGGTCTTATAAAAAAGAAAAGTTCTCTTTAATTATGAGTATCATTAATTATGGTCACTTTCCTAAGATGAAAGTCCAACCTCATCAAAAGGAAGAAAGTGACAAAAAAGTTACTAATGGTCAAATAGGCTACTCTATATTTAGCATAACACATGAAGTACACGTGGCATGATTTTAAGAAATCATGAATGCCATGTGGCACTAAAATCATAATAACTATCAACATAAATATTTAAACACCAATTAAATCAAAATGCTGAGGATAAAAATGCAAGAAGGACAAAAGAAAAGGGAAGTAAAATTTTATCTTTAAAAGCTTTTTTCTATAAAGTGAAAATTTTAGTAATTAACTTGATTATAGGAAGATTAATGCTAACAAACTAGCCAATGTTTTTAATCTTGTTCTATTTTATAAAAGAAAGAGAATCAACAAATCAAGACATGACATGTGAAAAAGTGACTCTTATAATCAATTTGAGTTAGTTTATAAAAAAAAACAACGCATCAATAGTTTAATGCCACATGTGTGTACAAGGACTAATTTATAATAGTCTTGGTTTAACCACTAAAGCAAAAGGAAAAAGATGGACAATAATGATGACTATGATTACTATAAAATAGAAGCTAGTAATGAAAGCTTCATGATAAAGAAGATATACACAATAGGTGTCATAGATGACCTATGGAAGGGTTAGAATGCAAAATCCCTCCTGACATGCTAATTAATCGTTCTAACATGTCGATTCATCCTTTTCATTTAGATTTAGAGTTTTAACAACAACCATATGAGAGCTGACCTCATAATAGACGAGCATAAAGAAATAAAATTTTTAGCCTTAAATGCCAAGTGAATAGATTAGTCATAAATATGAATAGAATGTTTCATAAATTGTTTCCAAGTTGTATATATAAAGGAGAAGACTCTGACACTTCAAATGCTAATATTGCAAGTTTAAACATTAATTATTTGAGAAATAGGTGAAAAGATGATTTTGAACAACGGGATTCAAGATATGCCTTAAATGAACAACAAACAAAGCATAGGAGAATGAAAGAGTAACCTTAAGAAAAAGTTTTGTTGGAGATCAATCCACTAGACCTAACATAGACTCTAATATAATAGAGAATGTTGAGACTTGAACAAATGGTAAGGGAGATGGGACCTCACGACGTAATCATAATTAAGCTAAAATTGCTATTTATTGAAAATAGTATGATTGTATGACATCCTGAATGATTCTACTTGCCTCAAATTGAACTTATGATGGATAAAAAGATCCCTTTAAGCATCTTAAAAGTGAAGGGGATGACTGGTGACATTCTCATTGTCAGTGAAGCAAAGAAGAGAGGAGTCTTAAAGGATTACATAAAGAGTTTAATAATGAAACAACATAAGTTGATGGCTTGAATGACGGTGTTGCCCTTTTCAGAATGATAGAAGGATTTTTTTCCAATAAACTCACCTGATCACTCACTCTTCTTATCTATTTTGAGTTAATTTTAAGAGTAAAAAAGTGCATTAACGTTGAAGAATGACATCACGAACAAGGAGGTATAGTTAAGCAAAATCAAGAAAAAAAGAAAAAATATATAATTGTTGACTCAAACGACCAAATTAAAATAGGCAAAATTTTCAAATAAGAGAGTAAATAAAGGAAATTACATCTTAGCCTCAACATGCAACTCATTTGGTAAAGTATATAGAGTTAAATATCTGACGTGACCAAATTTTCACCCAAATAAAAGATCGATTACTATTAAAAGAACCTTTATCTCTTAAAAGACATCCCATAAAGAGGAATATAAGAAATTATTATCACTTGTAGAAGGATTTTGGTCATGTAACCTCACTCTTTCATATGGGATTAAATTGAAAATCTAATAAGATGAGACCATTTACAAACCAACCCATATAAAAGGATAACCATAAGAAGATTGACCATAGTTTTTTAGAAAAGCTAAAAGAAAAAAGAAGAAAAGTCATGATAGTGAAGAAGAAATGTTTGATATTAATGTCATTTATAATGGGCCTGCTACAAGAAATTCAAACAATATAAGAAAGAACATATCTTGTGTAACAAGGTATGAGCCTTTAGAGGTTGAGGTCACTCTAATTGACCATTTATAAATAGAATGAAAAATATCTTATTACTTTTTATGAGGATGATGTTAGAGGACTTTATCATTCATATATTAACATCTTGGTTATTGCCTTACCTAGAGCAAATAAATGTCTTCATTGAATCTTCATCAATAATAAAAGTATAGCTTTCATTATTCTTATTAGCATTTAAGGATGAGATTACATAAATCAAGGCTCCGACCTTATGCTATACTCCTGAAAGGTTTCATAGGGAGAGTTATTGTACCCATAAGAATGATGAAGCATTTAATTGCATTTGAAAAAAAAATCCAACTATGGTAACTAAGATAGTGTATTTTGTAGTAGCCAACCATCTAAATTATTACAATGCCATTTTTGGATGACCAACTTTTCATAAATCACTCAAATATACTATTTAAACTTGAAGTTCTTGATTAAAGTAGGTTTTGAGATTGTTAAAGGAAATCAAAGGCAAGCATAAGAATGCTTTAAGGAGGCATGTTGAAATGAAAATTAAACAATACAAATTAAAAGTCTTAACTCGAATAAAACTAGAGAATATAAAAAGGCTTCTTTATTGAATGAATTAACAGAATTTTTATTAAAGAAAGACATGAAGAGAATGATTAAGATTAGTTCTAAACTCTCTAACTAATTAAAGATAAAGTTAATATAATTTCTTAATGAGCATATTAATATTTTTGTATGAAATCATCAGGATATGCTAGAGATTGATCTTAAGATTATAACCCATCGCTAAGTATAGATCTCAAGGTTGAGGCAATTAAAGAAAAAAAAAGAAGGTTGAATACTAAAAGATTTGCTGCAGCGTAAAAAGAGGTGGATATATTTATAAAAGCTAGCTTTATCAAAAAAGCTCAATATCCTAAATGACTCGTTAACGTGGTCATGGTAAAAAAGGCAAATGGAAGATGAAAAATGTGTGTTAACTTAACTAACTTCAATCATGCTTGTCCTAAGGATAGTTTTCCTCTTTCTCAAATTGACCCGCTAATGGATTCAACATTAGTCTATAAACTAATTAGCTTTATGGATGCATAATAAAGGTACAACCAAATTAGATTGTATAGGTTTGCTCAAGAAAAAATTGCATTCATAACATATTGAAATTATATGGTTACAAAGTTATGCTTTTTGGCTTCAAAACACCAAGGTAATATACTAATGATTAGTAAAGAAGATATTTACTGAATAGATTGTTGCTTCCATAAAAGTTTCATGGATGATATGTTCAAAAGTGCTTAAAAGCAAAGGATCATATCAAGGTTAATCTTGAAAAGATCCAAGCTTTAATCCATATAAAATCACCTAAAAATATAAAGAATATTCAAAGGGTAAATGACAAGTAGTAACTTTAAATTGTTTTGTCTTTCAGGCTACAGATACATGTGTCATATTCTTTAAGGCCTTAAAGAAAAGGAAAAATATAAGGTAGACAAACAATTATAAAAAGGCTTTCTAACAACTAAAAATATATTTAAGAATAATCTCATTCCTCTCTAAACCTCTAAAATAGAAAGAGCTCTATCTTTGTCTCATGGTTTTCTTTCATGTTATGGGCATAATCATTATCATGCGAGACTGAGAAATTCAAAAACCAATATACTATGTCAATCATGCCACGACAAATTATAAAATGAACTGTTCTGAATCAGAGAAGCTTACTCTTGCCTTGGTTATTTCAGTTCAAAAATTGAAGCCTATTTTCGTGCCTACATTATCGTGTTAATTTATCAACTCTTTAGGTAATTGTTGTTAACACTAGGGTTATTTGAAAGATTAGCAAAATAATCCATTGAGATTAGTGAGTTTAATATTTATTCACTTTAAACCTTGGATATTAATTAATGGATAAGTCTTGATAGTCTTTGTTAAAAAATTTACCAGTGAAAAAGCCATGCCCGATGAATTTGAGCTTGGATTATGAAAACTTTTTATTGTTGGATCTTTAAATAAACAAGAGGAAGTTACAGGACTAATTATGATGACCCTTGATAACTCAAAAATTAGGTGTATTTTAATATTTGACTTTTTTGTCACCAACAATAAGACTTAATATGAGGCTTTGTTTATCGACTTAAGACTTTGTAAAGTACTAGAAGCTAAAAATATTTTAGTACATAGCGATTCACACCTCATAGTTAATCAATTAATTGCAACTATGTTACTTAAGATTTTAACATGGTTGCTTAACTTTTACGAGTAATTGTAATTTTAAAAAGATTCAAAAAGTATAAAGGTAAATCAAATATCCCAAGAAAATAAAACCCAAGCTAATGCGCTTACTTGCCTAGCTTCAGCCTCTAAGGAAAATCTACTGAGATCAATCCTAATTGCTTTTATATCATAGCCTGGTATTATCAAGTTAGAAGTGTCTATTGTTTCTATTATTAATCACAATTCAATATGGATGGACCCAATCAAAAGTTAAATACAAAGAGGTTTTTTTTTTTTTTGCAAAACATGAAAGAAATTCAAAAGATATAATATTAAATAGTGAGATATTCAGTGATAAATGGCCAACTCTTTAAAAGGGGCTTCATTACAGCTTTACTTATGTATTTTAGACTTAAAGATGGAAATTGCATTTTAAAAGAAAATCAATGAAGGTATATATGAAAAACATTCAGATGCTTTATCTCTTACATGTAAAGCAATGAGACGAGAGGACTTTTGGCCAACTATGCATAGGAATGTAAAGGAATTAATCCAATATTGTATTAAGCACCAAAAATTTACAGTAATCCTTAGAAAACCATAAAAAAAAAAAAACTTAACTCTTCTCATGGCTTCATAGCCTTTTGCCTAATGGAGACTTGATATTATAAAACCTCTTTTTATTAGAAAGGTTAAGTAAGATTTTTAACTGTTGCCATTGATTACTTTACCAAATGGATTAAGGCTGAGCCACTTGCTACCATTATTAAGAAAAGAATGACTGACTTCTTTAGAAAAATATCATATGTGAATTTAGGATACCACATATGATACTTACAAATAATAAAAAAATAATTTGATAATCAAAACTTCAAGAAATTCTTTAAGAAACTCAGTATAAACAATCACTATTCATCATTGTTAACAAAATTATAAAGCAGACCTTCAAGATAAAGTTGGAAATAGATAATGGACTTTGGCTCGAGAAACTTTTTTTTACGTTTTTTGGTCATATTGAACTATGCCAAGGACATTGATGAATGAAACACCATTTTCACTAACTTATGGGACTAAAGCAGTCATTCCCATGGAGATTGTGGTGCCAACAACTTGAGAAAAATGCTATGACCCAACATAAATGATAATAGCTTACTTAAAAATTTTGAATTGTTAAAAGAAAAGTAAGATTAAGCCATGATCAATATGACCTCTTACCAATATAGGGTTGCTCGATTTTACAATTTTAAAGTAAAAATAAGATATTTTCGAGAATAAGATCTTATCTTCAAGAAGGTCATGCCAAACACGAAGAATCAATGTGTACGTACCCTTAAATGCACGTGGTAAGGTCCATATTTTATGCATAAAGTAATTCAACCTGGGATTTATGTATTATCTACTTAGGAGAAAATTTATTTAAGTATATTTAGAATGACAAGCATTTTAAGAAGTATGATCAATAAAACTACCATGTATAGGCATGCATATATTTGTGTAAATATGTAAAGTTGTTACATAAATAAATCGACTTTAACATACATGAGACAATGAGGAATAAAACAAAGTTACTATAAAAACTTAAGTAAAACAAGCTAACTTAAAGGTCCTCTTCAATATTAGCCTTTGTGGTCTTGACGTTCCTAAAAATGCCTTTTATAATGAACTGTTAAAAATTCAAAGTAGTTATAAGGTTCGCAAAGATAGAAGCATTAACCTTATAAACATTATTAGAAGTCTCTTGTGTCAAAGAAACATTAAGCTATTTATTATCAGCCATTATAGCATCAATATATGACTAATCAAAGTTAGGATGACAAACTAAAGCAGCCTTCTTATATTGATCGATTGTATAGAGGTACTCATTAAAGTTTTTCTCTTTCAACTCCTCAATTTCCTTTTTCAGTACATTAACTTGGCTCTTTGAGGCTTCAAATCTCCTCAGTCAAAACATTCACTCTGTCAAACTATCAAGTAACTTTATCTTTAGCGACTATTCTTTTCCTTTTCTCTTTGTCATTTTGGTGCAAAGCTAAATCTCGAAAGCCCTTGATAATTATCTAATTTGACTTAAATTCTTCAAACCTCCTCTTAAGATCATCTTACTCATCTTTGAAGGCTTAAACTTATTGGTTGGCATCATACGTGGAAGAAAAGTGATATGAACTAAAAGAAGTTAGAAAAATTCAAGAAACTAATCCAAAAGTAAAAAAAAAAAGAGTAAAACCTTAATAGCAACTTTAAGTTCAAACTTTAAAATTTTTATAGCAACTTTAAATCCATTGTTGGCTCGAGTAAACTCTTATCAAGACATTTATGGAGGTAATGAAAGAGAGGATAACAAAATTAGAGCATTTAATTGAGGGTTGATTAGGAAAACATCCTTTTAAAAGTTGATTATCACAAGACCTTTATTTAAAATAGCACCTTGTGATGTTCGAGGACTCTCACTTGATCAATACTCTTGAATTCTGCATCACAAAATCTACAAATCTAATTTCACATGCACCATAAATATAATAAAGCAACAAAAAATGAACAACACGATGTTTACGAAGGCATCAACCTTTAACATTTTTATTGCTCACCGTAAAAAAGAATATAAGTTTACCATTATAGTAAACTCATTTAATACAAGTATACGGTGTTCCTTTAATTGTATCACTCTATGTAAAATTTCACATTCTTTGAACTTTTCTAGTGGCTCTATTTATAGTAAATCCAACACCCTTAGTTTCTTAAGGTCATTAGGCATCCTAATTCATTCACAACTCTAATAGATAGCAATTTGAAACACATATAAAGTCTATCTTATGCTTCAAAGTTATTAGTAATATATTTTTAACTCGTTTAAAAGTCTTGCTTTTAATTCGCTATGTCGACTCTTTTTGCATCTCAAAATCTATCTTTAACTCGCCACTTATAACTGTTTGTGTTTGAGTAAAACTCAAATTCTAACGTTCAAGAGTCTCACTTACCCTTTGCTTGGTTAGAAAGAGTTTGTCCCCATCCATATTTGCAAGTAGCTCACTTCTACTCAAACTATACTATTCCTTAATAATATCCAAGCAACTATCCTAATTAGTCTGTCAAGAGTTATTAGTAATATAAATTGAACATGAGTTCATTTAGTGGATCAACAATGCTCTAGCACATTTGGCTTGTCTTATCTTTGGGCTTTGTATTCTTATGTTTTTTACCTTAAGAATCCTATATTGAGCAGCATATTATGACTATCATGTACTTATACATGAACCCTTCTCTTATACTATACAAACTATTTATTGCTATTGTTTACTAGTGCTTAGTGCCTCAATGTTATGCACTACTATGCATACATACTAACTTGTTCTTGCACATGTTGCTTTTGCTTCCATGCATACCAGCTCATACTAACCTCTCTTTGGTTGCCTTCCTTACTCAACTAGTCTCTATTGTGCATTGACCTATGCTCATCTCGGTACGTGCTATGTCTATAACATGTTTAACTTACTTTAGCTTAGGATCAATATGCAATCCTAATCTTAGGTGTGTACCCCATTGCTATGGTTGTGACATTGATCCAGTAGTTTTAAATTTCAGAAAAGCTTAAGACTTTTGAATGATAATAGAAGAATATGCTCCATGTATTGGGTTACTTTCTTAGTTTGAAGTAATTGTATTAGATTTTTTTTTTTTTTTGTCCTTCTTGCACTTATCATTAACCTTTTGATTTAATTAGTATTGAAATGTTTATTTTGACAAGTATCATAATTTTGGTGCCTCATAGCATTTGTAATTTTTTAAAATTATGTCACATGTATTTAATGTGTTATGCCAAATTTGAGTAGTTGATTTTACCCTTAGTAGCTTTTTGTCGTTTTCTTGTTATTATGAGATTGGACTCTAATCTTAGGAAAGTGACCATAATTAATAGTACCTGTAATTAAAGAAAACTTTTTTTTATAAGTTCTTTATTCATTTAAGTGTACTTATCATAATTGAAGATGACTTTTTTGTTCATAAAATAGGACTTTAGTCTTAGAAAAGTAACCATAATTGATAATCTTTGTATTTAAAAATGATTTCTTTTTTTATGAGGTTCTTACTAATATAAGAATAAAAATTTAAAAGATCTTAATAGATATTTTTAAGATTAGTAATCTAGAATTCATTGACCAAGGACACATAATTAATCATCCTCCTAAAAGGGCTATAGGAATGATGAAGATGGTCTTAAATGTTAAGATTTAAATGCATTTCCATCTTTTATCCTTAGGGTGTTAAATGCTTTCAACCTTTCACCCTAACTTGATCCTAACACTTAAAAGATGATTATAGGATTATAAGTTTTATGGAATATGTTAAATTTTAATGACCTTTCTATTATTGAGATTCATAATCTTTTTTATCTTCAATCTCATTCTAGTGGTCAGAAGTTGTATTACTTAGTTTCTTCTAAGGATACTTTCTTTCTCTAAGTAAAAGTCTTATTTGAAGAACAGTAAAAAAAAGTGTTACATAATTTATTTTGCAGAGACGATATAAGTGATAGAAAACAACTTGTGCTTTTTGTTTTCATTCTCAACTAAATTGTTTCCTGCCTAGTAGCAAAATTGTCTGCTTATTAGTAAGCCACCTTAAACTGATAACCCTCTTGTCATGCAACAATTCTTAAGGTTCTTGCTATTTGCCTCTTTTTTTTATTTTAATCAAGAATTATGACATGTGAAATAAATTAAAGAAGTAACATTATGTGTGTCAAGTTTCGATACTTAGTTCATAGAGAGAGAAATTCTCCCATTCTTTCTCTTTGTGGTGAGGTGGAGAATGAAGGGTTGACTTAATTATAAAATCATAGGTTATGTTGCCGATTCTTTTGTTTCCAAGGGAAGCGAAAATCAAAATCTCTATGCAAATTGCTTTATTTTTTTTTATATCATTAAACTTTGTGATTTTATGATACCATGTACAATGATGCAGATTATATTGTTTCTAGATAAGGCTTACAAGTTTTCATAATTATGGGGTGGCATTCCTATTCTACTTGCTGATAGCAATCATAGGTGACATTTTTCATAGTTTTAGATTACCAATATGATGTTTTTAAAATTTACGACTACTTTATGATAATAGTTTTATTTTCATCTTATCTTCAGAGTGTCCTTTACCAATTTCTAACTTTCTCTGGAGTGAGATTGTAAACATACAATCTTAAAATATGCTTTAAAATTAAAAAAACTAAGTGCGAAAGTTATAGATTACTAACATTTCGCCATTATTTCTATTGACATTTCTTGATGCTACTAAAACCTTAAGATTGTATGCTTAAATTTGGCATCAAAGCATATTAATAATGTCTGCATTACTTAATTTATTGAGTATTTTTGAAGAAAACATGAAATTATAGTATGGGTTTGTTAAACTGATTTTGATTTTTCATGCAACATGAATTTATATATTTTTAATGTAAATATATGTTATAAATCTTTTTAGTATTGAATTTATGACACTTTGGATGTAAAAAAAAATTAAAAACGACGTTAAAAATGGTTAAAATGTGAAAATATATATGATTTTTGAGTTTTGAACCCTAGACCTCTTATTTACATATCCTACATATAAGTACTTGGGTCATTTACAAGATTTCTTCAAGAGGATGGGATTGTTGCCTAATACACTATGCCTGATTCTCCAAATTAGAATGATATAGTAAAAAGAAGAAATCGAATATTGTTGGACATGATGCGGAGTATAGTTAACACCTCCAAACTTCCTAAGTTCTTGTGGCTAGAAACTCTTAAGACAACTATGTATATATTAAATTGGATTTCAATTAAAGTAGTTTCTAAAACACCATTTGAATTATAGAAAGATTAAAAACTAAGTTTGCAATATGTACGCATTTGGGATTGTCCTTGTGAAATAAGAGTTTATAATCCATAAAAAATGAAATTAGATCATAGAACTATTAGTGGATATTTCATTATATATTTTATTTTTATTTTTCTTTTATACTTATGTAGTTGTTGCAATTACCTACAGTTGAATGTTCGACAACATGATCGCAGATATATTTTTGAGCAGGATGAATTAACTGCTTAGCGCTGAGGCTTAAAATTTTAGAATGAGAATGCAACTAGGTGGTTTTCAATAGCTCGCAAAGTTCTTTGTTCATTAGTAATAAGCATTCATGTATATTGATCAACTTAATTGTGAGTGAAGAATTTGAATTTATTTATTGATCTTGAAAGTTAGCTTAATGTTTGGTAAAAAGAAAAAAATAATAATTGGAACTCTTTGAATAACCTAAATTCGAGGTTATCTCGAGTGACTGAAGGAAGAAAAACTTTAAAATTGTTTAATAAAACTATTAGTTGAATCATGTAGCCTAATATGGTTTAAAAAGATAGTCTAGTTTGTTAGATCTAGGGATTGCATTTAATTTGTGTTTAGACATAGAGGAGGAGATGAGGTTGGGGTATGGTAAATTTTTTTTTCATGTGTACCCATCAAATAACTACTACACAATGTTAAAACTAGGACAGGGCTATATCATTTTTAACTTGTTGATTTATATTTGATACAGTGGCTTTATATCTATCTCAAGACTATTGTTCTATAAATGGAGTGATAAAAGAATTAATGCTTGCAACTAGCAGTGAGAGAGTCACTTAACTTCAGCACTGATTAAATCTCTGTAGTGCATATTTTAGGATCCTTGTGCGATGTTTATCAAAAACAATCATGTGCTTCCTTGTTTTTAATGCTTTGGTTTGTTTAGATTTTTGCACTTAATGAGAACAGAGGCAAGGGATACAGACAAGAATTATCAAATGTTGAAATCTCTATTGAGCAAAATATTAGGAATTGACCATAGACAACAAAAAACTAACCAATTTATTTTTTTAAAAAACTTTTCATCAACATGGTATATTGAATTAAAATAATCTAATTCTTTAGTGTCACATCCCACATCGCTAACAAGTGAGTTTGGAGTACATTATATATAGTTTAAGTTCTCCTAACTAAATAGACACGTTTTGGGTTACAAAATTCAAAAATAAACCCATAATAAACTGTGTGCTCAAAGCAGACAATATCTATTCAATAGTTGGTGGGTCTGGTCTATTACATTTGATATTAGAATGCAATTTAAAATTCTGTAGATATTTAGTTGAATTAATTGTAAGAACTAAACAGCATACTAAATCCTTAAGTTACGTGTCATTTATGTGTAGTTTTATGTTATGAATTTATTTATTTATTGTAGCTAGAAACTAATTTTAAGACATAATCCGAAATCAAAGAACTATTAAAATTGATAATGTTATTGTTAGGGAAGTAATTAGAAATTAAGGTGCAATTGAAAATCAAGTTAACCAAAATGCAATAATTCAAAATTTTGTACAAGTTATCACTAATATGATGCAGCAGCAATAACCCCAAGCAACCAATGTTAATATTAATGTTAATACTGATACTATGTATACAATTAAGCAGTTTTAAAAGCTCCAACCTCCAGCTTTTGAGGGTTCAACAAATTCATTAGTTGTAGAGGAATGGATCTAGGAATTGAAGAAAATATTTCAGCTTATGGGTTACACAGATAATTAACGAGTTACATGTACGACTTACATGCTCAAGGGAAGTGCTGGACATTGGTAGAAAATGTCTAGCATGGTTCATAATATGGATGCAAACAGGATTAGCTAGACTTGATTTAAAGAATTATTTAATGAAAAGTACTTTTCTCAGTCTTTGAGAGATGACAAAAAGGTAGAGTTTATTCAACTTACTTAAGGTTCTATGTCTTTGATAGAGTATTAACGAAAATTTAAAGAGTTGTCCAAATTTGCTCCTCATTTGGTAGATACGAAAGTGCATAAAGCCAAACACTTTGAAAGGGGTCTTAAACTAAAATTGAGGAAACTAATCTCAATACTTAAGTTAAATACTTATAATGCAATACTACAAAAAGCTTAAATACTAGTTAAGGATGAAAATGAAGCAACAACATTTGAAGCTAAAAAGGTAGTCCATAACTTTTTAGGTAAAAAATCTTGGATTAACAATATGAAGAAATCTAATAAGTGAAAAGGAAAGAAAAAATAGAGAGATGCGAACTCAAATAAGCAAGACATTCCACCTTGTGAGACATGTGGAAAAAATCATAAGGACTGTGTTATAAGAAAATTAAAACTTAATTCAAGTGTGGAAAATCTAATCATTTTGTTTAAAATTATCCAAAGATAGGAAGTGTTCACAAAGAATTTAAGGAGTACCAAAGAGCTTAAGTAAGGGTATATGCCCTTATTAGGCCAGAGGCAAAAGATTTTCCTTCTATAGTGATAGATATAATCCTTATTTTCGGACACAATACTTTAGTACTTTTTGATTCAAGTTTTACGCATTCCTTTATATCTCACATATTTGTTACAAGATTAAATGTTACACCTACATTATTCAATAAAGAGTTGTGTATGGAGACTCCTTCAAGGAATTTATTATATATTAGAGATGTATTAAGATTGTGCAAAATTAAATTGGGGGATAAAGTATTGTTGGCAGATTTAATTATTTTAAAAATGTATGATTTTGATGTTATAGTTGGTATGGATTAGTTATTTACTTACCATATTAGTGTTAAATATTTTAAGAAGAAAGTAGTATTTTAATCACTTGGTTAGAAATAAATTCAATTTGATAGGTGTTAAGTTATTTTTGATGCCAATGGTAATTTCTGTCTTATTAGCTTGAAAGAGTTTGTGGAAAGGTTGTTTGGGTTTCTTAGTAACTGTAGCTAATATTGAGAAAAATAAAGTGAAGATTCAAGATGTTCTTATAACAAATGAGTTTATTGATATTTTTTCTGAAGATTTACCTGGTATTCTTCCTAATTGTGAGATTGAATTCAATATAAAAGTTATTCCAAAGACAAATTCAATTTTCAAAGCACCTTATCAAATGGCATTAACAAAACTCAAAAAGAAGTTCCAAGAATTACTTGAGAAAGGTTTCATTCGACCAAGTGTTTGCCATAGGTGCACCAGTACTGTTTGTCAGAAAAAAAAAGATGGATCAATGCATTTGTGCATCGATTATAGGGAATTATATTAAATGACGATGAAAAATATATATCCTCTTTTAAGAATTGAAGATTTATTTAATCAACTACAAAGAGTATCAGTGTTTTCCAAAATTAATCTTCAATATGGTTATCATCAATTAAAAGTCAAGAAAGAAAATATTCCTAAGATGACTTTTTGAACTAGGTATGGGCATTACAAGTTTACGGTAATGCCATTTGAGTTGACTAATGCAGCTGTTACTTTTATGGATCTTATAAACTATATATTTAAGAATTATTTGGACAAATTTATGATATTTCGGTGTATTCTAAAAGTAAAAAGGAGCACGAAGAGTATTTAAGAGTTGTGTTACAGGTTTTAAGCTAGAAGTAGCTTTATGCAAAATTTAAAAAGTGTGAATTTTGATTAAACCGTATAACCTTTTTAAGACATGTTATCTTTTTAGAGAGAGTCTCAGTGGATCCAAACAAAATAAAAACAGTGGTGGAGTAACTTAGACCAACTAATGTTAGAGAGGTTCAAAATTTTCTTAGATTGGTTGGATATTATAAGCATTTTGTTGAAAGTTTTTCTAAGGTTGCCAATATATTAACACAACTGATAAGGAAGAATGTCAAGTTTTATTAGACATAAAAGTGTGAGAAACATTTTGAAGAGCTTAAAAAGCGATTAGTGACTACTTAAGTGTTAACTATTCTTTATGGGTATTGTGGATATATAATTTATAGTGATGCTTCTCATAAGGAACTTGGGTGTGTATTAATGCAAAATAAAAAAATGTTGGCCTATGCTTTACAGCAATTGAAAAGTTATGAACAAATTACAATAGTTGTGTTTATATTTAAAATTTAGAGACATTATCTTTATGGAAAAAAGTGCGAGATATATACAAATTACAAAAATCTTAAGTACTTTTTTACTCAAAAGGAGTTAATATGAGACAATGTCGATGGTTTAAGTTAGTCGAAAATTATGATTGCACAATAAATTATCACCCAAGGAAGGCTAATGTTGTTGTAAATACTTCAAATAGAAAGTTTATGGGACATATGACAGTACTTGTAACCACTCAAAGGTAAATTCTTTTAGATTTTAAGAAGTTTAATATTGAAGTGATAAGAGGTGACGACAGTCACACATTTAATACACAACTATCCTTATAACCTACTTTGATAAAAAGAATTAAAGAAACACAAAGAAGTAATAAATATTTGAAAAAGATCACAGATGAAGCTCATAACTTTTTATATGTCATGCATCCAAGTAGTACGAAAATATATTGAGATTTACGAGATGCCAACAAGTCAATAATTCAATGTAGAATATCAGAGACCATTTGAATTGTTAAAACCTTTATTAATTTTAAAATAAAAATGAGAACACATAGTCATGGACTTTATTGTTGAGTTATCAAACACAGAAAAGGGTTTAAATGCCATTTGGGTGGTTATTAACAGGTTGACAAAGGTAACACATTTAATTCTTGTGCGAACTAGTTACACCATAGATAGGTATGCACAAAATTATGTCAATAAAATTATAAGACTACATGGAGTTTTCATTTTTATTGTCTCAGATAGAGATCCGAAATTCACATCAACATTTTAGAAAAACTTACACAAAACTATTAGTACGAGGTTAAACTTTAATATTGCTTTTCACCCACATTCTGATGGATAATTTGAAAGAGCCATTCAAATTCTTGAAGATATATTATAAGTTTGTGTAATGGATTTTAAAGGTAGTTAGGACAAATACTTATCACTTATGGAGTTTACGTACAACAATAGTTACTAATCTACAATTAGTATAGCTCTTTATGAAGCTTTTTATAGAAGAAATGTAGATCTTCGATACATTGGGTTGAGGTTAGAGACAAAAAATTAATAGGACCAGAGATAGTTCAGCAAACATGTGAAGTAATTAAAAGGATGGAAAAAAAAAAAAGAATAAGAGTAACTTAAAGTAGACAAAAAAGCTGTGCAGACAATAAAAAAAAAAAAAACTTGGAATTCATTATAGGTGACAAGGTATTTTTGAAAGTTGCTCCATTGAAAGGGGTTATAAGATTTGGTAAAAAGAAAAAAATTAAGTTCAAGATTTATTGGTCCTTTCGAGATATTTCAAAGAATAAGAGATGTGGCTTATAAACGGGCTCTTCCTCCATCATTATCTAAAATTTATAATATGTTTCATATGTCTATGCTACGCAAATATATTCCTAACTTAACACATGTATTAAGTTATAAACCGCTTTAGTTTAAAGATGATCTAATTTATGATGAGACACATGTTCAAGTTCTAGATTGTGAAGAGCAAGTATTGCGTATCAGAAAGATTTCTTTTGTGAAAGTTTTATGACGAAACCATTTGATAGAGGAATTAACATAAGAACGAGAAAAAGAAATGTGAGAGAAATATCTTAATTGTTTGATATTTAATATACATATAAATTTTAAGGATAAAATTCTTATAAGATGGAGAGAGTTGTAACACTGTATTTTTCTTGAATATATGTTGTATATTTATATATAGATAATAAGTTATGTTTTTGGATATATATGTATTATATAAGAAATACTTAGACATTTTCATAATAAATTATAAGTTTGGGGTCAAATAGATAAAAAGAATCAAATTAAAAACTAAATTAATATTTTATACTAATATAAATAGAAGAGTTTATTGTGTTTAGAGTTTTCATGTATTTGGACGAAAGAAAGAGGATAAGAGTAAGAGACAAAAAATAGAAAAAAAGACAACAAAAAAGTAGTAAATTTTCTTTTCCTTATTTTATATTGGTTGTTAAATTAATTTATTAGTAATTTTTATAGAATATGATGATTAAAACTTATAATCAAATTGTGATATTAGGGTTAAATTTTTATAATTATGAAATTAGATCATTTTTATTTGTGGAGAGATAATTGAAAAAAAATAAAATTTTTGCAAAGATAATATTATGATAATGATTTGATTCATAAATTTTATAAAATTATGTATTTTAAATTTGCTAAAATTATTTTAAGTAAATAAATTAGGCATCTTTAAGGTTATTATAAATTTTGTTTGACCCAAAATTATTATGTTTTCAATTTTTAGTAATTTTTCAAATCTGACTCTGAGATACAAAAAAATGATCATTTTTGTAGAATAAATGAATAACAAAATTATTTTAGTTAACAATATATTTTGAAAAATTATAAAATTTTATATACTATTTTTTAATTATGTCTAATTTATCATACTAAAATTTTAGGATAAAATTTTATATTTATAATTTGTTATAAAATTTTGAATGAAAATAGCTCATTGCCGATTTTTGTTTGACAGAATTTGATATTTTGAAAATAAAATTTATTTTGAATAGTCAAAACATAAATTTAGACTCAAAAATTTTAATAACTTACTAGCTATATGTTTTTATTATCTTTGTAAAATTTTATAATATTTAGAAATGTATTATATTTTCTAAAAATTAATTATTGGGAATTACTTAGTATATATCATAATACTGTCGGGATAAGTGATTAAATTTAAATAATAAAAAAATTTAATTTTATAAGAAATCTGAGGTATAATGAGATTATATATGCGTTATGGGAGTGTATATAAGTTTTATGAATGCTAATTTTTTCTATTATATGTCAATACGTTTAAATTAGTTTTTATTATGATCGTTAAGAAATAAGTATACTAATTTTTTTAAAAGAGAATCACAATAAACATATGTATATATTTGAATATATTTTTTAAAAATATTTTTTAGTTATAAATTCTTATAAAAGTATTATTTTGATATTATTATATAGTTATGTGATTGTTTATAAGTATATGTGTTATTGTGATTGAAATTGTTTATAATCGTATTATTGTTATTATTTTTATATCACGTGCATTGATATTTAAATATGAATATGTGTATTATATTTAAAGTCATGAGAAAATATTTTTACAAAAAAAGTACTCATGAAAGTTAAATTTTATGTATTACGATATGAAATTTCATTACTTTTTTAGTAGGTAATTATAAATTATATAGAGTATTTATTATTTAGTGTAACTATTCTTTTAGGTTTGGTGTTATTGTTATTGTTCATTATTTCGTATGATATAGGAGAGACTTTAGAGGTACCATTGAATATAGTGGTCTTTATATTCATGCGAAGAAGTATTTATACATGTGGAAGAACTCACCAATGATTATGGTGAGGGTGTGGCTCTTACCTTCGAACAGCAATGTTTATTATTTTTTTTAAGAAATTATATATTTCACTTGCGCATATCCTACATACAGTATGTCATCAATGAGTGATATTAACTCATTCAGTGATAAATAATATATAATGTCCAGCAAAAAAGTAATTGAAGGAAAACATTCCTAAAAAAAATTTGAAAGAAACTTATAAAGTATTTAAGTGTTATAAAATTTTTGAAACAAACATAATTTCATCTCATGTCATATCATGTACATGCATTGTATATATGTACATTGTATTTAGGTATGTATGTATTTTATGTATAAATAAAAACTAATATACTTAATGAGTTTAAAATTTACTATAATTTATTGTGATTCTAGATAATTAAAAAATTTACACTTAGAGGATAGATTTGACTGAGTATCTACACTCACTTGATTCTCTAAGCATTAAAATTTTTTAGAATTTTCTTTCATTCTATTATTTTAATTTTAATATTTATTTTAAAAACTTGTGGTTATTCGTAATTAGAAATATATTGACTAATTGATTTATATGTAATTTTTTTTTTTAGTTATATGAATTTTTTTATAATCATATAGATTTTATGAATATTTTAGTACTATTTGACCATTTAAAATTTGGAAGCATTTTAGTTTGGTATCAAAGCCAGTCCGAGATCCGATGTATAGATGTTTTGATTTGTAATATGTATTTTAATATGTAAATGTTCTATCTGACCCTTTCACGAGCACGCAATGTCCAATGAGGGAGGAAAATGTTGCATCCCCACATCGCTAGTGGATGAATTTGGAATACATGATGTATAATTTAAGACTCTTCTAACTAAATATAAATGCATTTTGAATTGAAAAGTTCAAAAATAAATTTGTGATGAACAGTGTATTTAAAGCGAATAATATCTATTTAATATTTATTAGGTATGTGTTGTTACTTTCAGGATAACGGTGGAATGAGAGACTGTCATGGAGAAGCCTTGGCAACATCATACCACAGCAAGTTTATGGGAACTGTTGATTACATCTAGTTAGCTCAGTTACATTTTTTAATTATAAGTTAAAACTTATTGTTTGCACCTGGAAATAATTATTGATTACGCTGATTGACATAGGCATACAGAGGAACTTCTTCCTGTGAGAGTTCTTGAAACCTTACCCCCCGACATTTTGGGAAAAAGTGGAGGACTCCCTTCCAAGGTACTTTTTTGTGTTTGTAAATATCAATTTTGAATAGTAATGCCATATTTCCCTCATTCTGCGGGTGCGTTGTTTCAACCGGTAAAACTTCTTGAAATGGTAGAAGAGCTCTAAGGTCCCTAATTCTGCTCACGCTACGATTATGGAGGGATTTGGTTTATATTTATGTGATATTTAGAATTTTTTTTTTTTACAAAAATAAATTGTTAGTGTATATACTCTGATTTATGATATTAACAATTTAATTCATATGTTATATAAAAGGTAGAGTCAGTAAACTTGGGGTCCCCCCACACAGTTGTTCTTTAACAATGACTGTAATCACTAGTTACTGTTACAATGGAATCAAATTGTTTCTTGCTTGCCATATCTTTACCTGAAAGAACTTAATTTTTTATTTGCTAAAGAAATTCATGCATGTGGACATAATAATCAGATTGTGCACGTGATTAGCTGATTGTGCTATGTTTTTGTAGCTTTATCCGATTTATATATTATTTTGCAGAGATGGGGCAGCAACCATCTTGCCTTGTGTCACGGGTTCATTCTCCGGCATGCACGGCAGCCATCGAATAAGGGGATATTCGAGGGCGCACCCCTTGTATGAGAACTGGCCTCTGCAAATAATGGTGATAGGACCTGATTACAGGTCCCAGTCAAAATTCTGTAACAGCAAGTATAAATTCTGTGAAGCTTTGGCTCCTTGAAAGAGTGCCGACCTCAGGGGAGAACAGCTTCTTTGACAACTTGCATTGCATGCCTACAATGGTAATATTTTATTAGGTAATCTTATAGAATATGTGTCTTATAAAATTTGTTTAAGGACAGGTTGCTTTGACGTTCACTTGGGAAATTCGAGTGAGAATTGTAAATGTCTTCATAATTTGAGAAGCAACATGCCGGCATCAAATGTAAAATTTTGTGCAACTAGATGTAATGTGCCAGTAATTTATTGATGCTTCGTTCCTTGATAACATCTTATAAAAAGTTTGATAATTTGGCAATATTGGATTGTGAAAGAATAATAAAGTTATCTGAGCATGAAATTTTTATGGCAGTATGAACTTTTGACTTTTGAAATCTTCATGAATTGATGCAGCATGAATGTTGCTGATGCTTTGAGCCAGTCTCGTGTTGGACATTTCTTGCAGGGAGGGTGAGTTGTTGAAACACCTTATTTATTTATGTGTGCTGGTGATGAACTTGCACCTAACTAGTATTAATTAATGAGATCGTTAGTCAAATAATTGCTTTTTTCTAGAACTAATCAACTTTAGTTGGAGCAATTCAAGTCTTTTAGACAGAGCATGTCATTTGATTTGATAAAAGCGAAAGAAAAGACCCAGAAAATCAATTTGCCTTCTGTTCTAGACAAGAAAAGGTACAAGATGATAGTGTCTTCAGAACAAAGTGATTGGAA
>CP135536.1:0-25000 GCA_032402905.1 Khaya senegalensis
TTTTATGAGTGAGCTACGTTACAGCATAAACATTGTTGCACCCCTACATATTGAATCATTGATTTCAGATTTTAGGGCAAGGAGATAAGTTTAACAAATAAGAAAATACCAGTAAGATTACCTGATCACAAAAATATTGTCCAGGAATCTCTACATCAACTACACGGAAATCACGCAACACCCGGCTTTCCTCTTCCAGTTTCAACACAGCTGGAAACCTGTCCTCAACATTGCTTTGAAGGACATTTTTCCAATGTTTCAATCTTTCAGTCAGTTCAGAGAGAGTGGCAGGGAAAGTAGCTGTGCTTTCTGGATCAAGATCACGCTCAAAATCCTGCTTGTATTCTCTCACAAAGTCAACATGCTTGTTGACAGCATCAGCAGAGAAGCAAGCCCTGCAAACACCGGAGAGCTCCTTTTTGAGTGATTGAGGAACCTCTGCCGTAGTGGCAGTGGGGTACTTGTAACAGCGGTGCAACAGCGCATTAACAACCGCCAGAAGTCTCTCCTCTGGCAAGGTAACAAACCTCGAACCAATTTCTGTGAGCAAACTCTGCAAACAATTTCACAACACAACTCACTTTTAATGAAGTTACTTCCTCTTGTCTTATCTCACTAGTTCAAGGGAAATCATGTAAAATGAGGACAATATAAATAGTAATCAAGACATAAATCCTCATGGAAATAGAACTTGGAAGTATGTAATTTTCCAGTCTAGAATTTATTAGCTAGTTTAGCATTGCATCCTCTACGTAATAAATTGCACAGCCATTCCAGAAAAGCAAGTTCAGAACAGTGATGATCACCTCAAGTTCACTAGCCAAATTGGCGTGCTTGCTTCTAAGGGCCTCCATTATATCCTTTGCAGCGTCAAAAGCACCGGCAGCAGAAGCTACCAGACTCAAAGCACCATTACGCCTCATTGCACTCTGAACACCTTCGCTGATGGTGGAAGAGCTTTGCTGCGGAGGTTGGTCATTTGCTGTGGTCATATTACTTTCTGCAGTTGTCGGCCTTTCAGGTTCTTGCCCATGAGAATTACTAACCTCCTGAGATGCAATCCCGCCAGATTGAGTGCCCTGATGAATTTGGTTGTTTGAACCACCATGATTCTGTGCTCTTGCATTTCCATCAGCCACGGCTACAGATACTGCAGTGGAAGCAGAGACACTTTGCTGAGCTCTTTGCTGTGCCATTGCCAGTCTACCTAGTTCAGATTTATTTGCCACATCCCGTCGTTCAAGCAAATATGTGCGAAGCCAATAATACAAGGCCTGATAGTAGAAAAGAAAAAAGGTCCAAGTTTATTTAAATCATTAAAAAATGCATATTACATATGTCACAAGTTAAAAAACCTTACCTGTGGGTACACAGTGGCAATTTTTAGTAGAACAGGTTTGCAATGAGGTGCTTCCGTTCTCTGCAAGGAAAGTAATAGCTGCGGAATCCAAGACAGCCAAACCCATTGGGGTATTTGGTCCAAATACTTATCGAATGCCCTACCCACAGGCTCGTTGGGACTATCAAAGCTGAGAAGATAGAGAACACGAGCTAGATGGCTTCTGGAATTAGAAACGCCATATTTAACACCTTGAAGAAAGCAGTTAACGGCATATTCTAACCAAAGTTCATCCTGGGTCTCTTTATAAACCTGGAATTACAAGTCAAACAGCAGACATGCACTGAGTTGAGTAACAAATGAAATTTATGACATAAAAGAGCACATAAAGTGATTACCATGTCACAATAATTCCCCCAGCTTATCCACCCTTTTGGCAGATTCTTGTAATGGCTGATAGCATTGGAATATGCAGAATTAGCTCCTTCTGTGTCATTTATCTTTAAGAAGAAATCCCCCTTCAGACGGAAAATCTCTGCTTTGTGTTTCACGGGAAAAAATTCCAAATTAGTGCTGTTGATTAAATTAAGCCCACTAGTAAGTTCCCCTTTCATTTCCAGAAACGCTTTTGCCTGTTCTCTTATCTTAACAAATGCCTCCTGCATTATGCAAAAGAAGAACCAATGAAATACTGCCAAGTGCATCAAAGAAAACAATTAGAGATAAGCTTGGGAGAACATTCACACTTCAGCCTCATCCTGGATGCTCAAACTAATTGAAGTTATGGTATTGAACTCATAATCTGGAAACTATAAGCATAACTGTTAGTCCTAGGAATAAGACCAATTAGATTATTATCATTGGTCCAGGTCAAATAGCAATGATTTGAAGCACTTATTGACATGAC
The DNA here is from genome assembly GCA_032402905.1 of Khaya senegalensis. NCBI lineage: Eukaryota > Viridiplantae > Streptophyta > Magnoliopsida > Sapindales > Meliaceae > Khaya > Khaya senegalensis. Next base: position 2,247 of record CP135536.1, read on the forward strand.
TGAAGATGTTTTTAATTGGTGGAAGGAAAAAGGTTTTTCCCTACTATCCTTCGTAACAGATTCAATATAGTTCAAATACCTGCACTTCCATGGTTGGATGGCCGTACATCTTATCTAGTATTGTCACACAAACATCATAAAGGCCTTGCCTACGAGCAATGTGAGCAAGCTTATTGACATTCCATGCTTTGTCACGATAACCAAGATGATGAAGCTGAGGATGAAGCTGAGGATTTGTGTTCACAAAATCCTTGAATGCATCTGTGACAGAATTATACATTTCATTCCTCCACTGAAGCAAATCATACCAAACAGACATATTATCCCATTCATTTGGAGTTCTCAGCCTCCAAGTCTCTAGGATGTCCTTGAGATCTGCATAAAGATTTCCATGTACACCAGCAGTAGAACTGGCAGAAACCTTGTTCCCATTGGCAATGTCCACAAGAATTCTAGCAGATTCTTGAACTTCTACTAGCTGTTGAAATTGCTGCAAAAGAGGAATCCTAGCATGAACAGACATTTCAGGCAACTGCCACCACTGTTCTAGAGCAAGATCAACACCTTTGCCCACAATGTTTTCAGCATCCCCTACACCATTTGTATTTCTGTCATGAAGAGCAAAAAAGGCTTGAATTAGGCGAAGTTTTGTAGTTTCTTCCACTTGGGCCTTAGGGATTACATGATCCTTCAAAAATGCCCAATCAGGCAATTTCCAAAGAGTATCAAGTAGTAATTCATAATTTTCAACACTTTTTCCAAAGTCTACCAATGCATCCCACTGGCTTAGTTGATTGGCACAGTAAACCCATTGCTCTTCCCAAAGACACATCTCAGCCTTCGGTACTGTGTTATTATATGTCCCTTGAATTGCCTTAACCATGGCCTGGTAAAAAAGGCTTTGAGCATGCGGCCAGTAACCATGCTGAACAAGCGAAAGTCCAGCCCTGGTTTCCGCAGTGATTGACCTTTTCTTCCACAATCCAAATCTCATATCTTCTTCATTGAGCAAACGGTAAAGCTCAGCTAGACACTCAGAGCACTTTGTGTCATTTGTGAACAACATTACATGACTTTCAAGCAAAGCTAACGCAGTATGCCACGCATTGTAAGTTTTTCCTATGTATTTAATGAGTTCACTTGGAATCCGTGGTTGAGGATGGCTCAATTGAAGCCCTTCCAGAAGAGCTTGCACAACATTTGGCCTATTGGCTTGCTGCTTCTTATGATAATCTTTTGATAGGAGAGTAATCATTGGTTTAGCAAGTGTCACCTGTTCCTCTTTGAGTAAGGTCACCCACACAATGGGAAATACCAACACCCATAGATGGTATGCAACATTTGCATCAGTGTGGGCCAGCTCTCTCAACGGGATAATAAGATCACCCACCTGCAAGGAGAAAAAAACAACAGTCAAGTTTAAATGAAATAACAGACATGTACTTTAAATAAACAGGAAAAAATCCAACAAATTATGTACATGGGAAACTTATAATTACTAACTGTCAAGGATCAACTAGAGAAAGGTATAAAGCAAATAATCAAATAAACTTATTATTAATTTATGTCTCGCTTTTAGATGATTTGATAAATAAAAATTTTAAAAAACACGAAAGGGGTAGAGAGGCAGGGGGTTTGGAATCTCTTTGGTTAGGATGACATTGATTAACATTGGTTTTGTCTGAGTATTCTTGCTTTCACACAATTGCGCCACCCTTTTAGCATAACAACAAATATAGCTTACTTGTACAAGATAAAATTAAGATTCGGCTCTGTTAGCTTTTCACACTCTTAATGAGATCCTAAAAGGTGGAAAATGATTAACCTGAAGTTTGCTCATTTCATTTAGAAACTGTGCATGCTTCAGAACAAGACTATCAAATGTTAGAGAAGCATCATCAGGACCATGCGGTACATCTGTGGCATGAGGCTGAGTTACTGAACTATCTGGAAGTGGACCTGAAGCCACAAGAGGAAGAACCTTGGCAGTGTTTGGAGCAAGTGTAATTGGCTTATCCTCAACTAAGATCGATAGAATGAGATCAAGTCCTTGTTTGAGCCAGAAGACATCACTTAATGCTTCCCAGTCCTGAATTTGGATAATGTACTGCAACCTTGTGAACAAGGTCTTCCCAAGAGATTCATCATATAGAGAGAAGAATTTCATCCTGATTTCAGGGTCCTTTGCCCGTAAACCAAGCATGAATTGTCTTTCCACCTTCTGAAACACCTCTTGACGCAGGGCAGGTGGATATCTGGAAATCAACCAAATCATATTATTTATATCAAGAACAAAATATAATGTAATGGATATCTCAAAATCAACCAAGTCATATTATTTGTATCATGATCAAAATAGAATGTAAATAAACTTGAAGCAAGCACATACTTATTTGAATCAGCACAAATTCCATAAAGAAGCTGAAGATATTTCCTGTCCCACTCTTCCAGGGTACTTGGGGCAAAGTTTTGCTTATCAACTTGTGAAAGTTTCTGAAGAAAAGACAATATCTCCTTCGGAGTGAGGAAGGCACTAGATGAGCCAGACAAGCCTGGCTTGCAGAAGTCATCTTCAATCCACCCTTTTATTACATCAAGTATGCAAAGAAGCACACTAGGGTCAGTTCCTTTCTCTGAGAGCAAGGCATTCAATATTTGAGTAATGTTGCGTTTGCACTCAGGCACGAGCATGACCCTTTCACTTATAAGCCTTAAGACTGATTTTAGATTAGAGATGACTACTCCAACATCAGCACCTTGATGTGAAGAAGTGACAGCAGAATCCGTATCAGTTCGCTGGCCCTGGATTAGAAAAAGATCTTGCTTAAATAAATTCAAGGAAAGTTAAATAATCAAGATATTTAGAGGGTAATACCAATCAAAATCATGTATAGAAATGCACTGTCAGAAAACAAAGAGCAAAAAGGGATATTTGTACCGCAAGGAAATTAAAATTTTGTAAAAGAGCAAAAGATGAATATATGTCAAGGTGGCATTTGCATACTTGTTTCTGATGAGAACCAGCTGAAGATCCCATATCACGTGCCAGGCGTTGGAGGATACGAACCAGGATGGAAGGCTCAATGAAGTTCTGCTGCACCTCTGTCAAGGTTTTAATGATAAGCAACACAAAGCTAATTGAATTACCAGAGTTGTCTTCACCCGAAGTCTGAGGAGCTGTAATTGTATTTACTTGTTTCTGTATTAGTTCGTCAACCTTCTGATACACAATCTTTAAATCAGATGGTGTACTTGCTGCATCCATGGGGAAAGCAAGAAAGACCATCTTCAGCAAGGCACACAATGACTTTCCAGCATCTAACATTTTGTACTTGAAACAAGGGTCAAGCATCTGGAAAAAAAAAAATGTAGCAACATGGAGAATGTGAAAATTTCAGGGATTGCAAGCAAACTGAAGAACAATCATAAGGCTACTGCATAGGGACATACCTGAGAAATCTGATTGATGTTATTTCTGATGAACAAATGTGGCTGCTTTTCCAGAATCTTGTTCATTACATCTAAGCCTTGAGCAAGAGCTGTGGAAGGGTCCTTTGACTGAGATGGTTGAATACTGCTTAGTAACCTTTCTAAATAATTAAACTTGACATTGGCATTTGGCCAGACCTCCAAAGCTTGCGAAAGTAGCTCTAAAGCTTGTTTGTACATGATACTTGCTTCTTTGTCCCTAGGCTCTATGACCAAGGCAACCTGTTCTCAGACAGAAAAAAAAAAAGTAAAAAAATTATCTTCTCATCATACACTACTTGCTACCAGAAAGCAACCCATATTGAATTGTAAGTTGTAAACATTTTACTATATCTTACTATATATGAAAGTGCAAATTGAGAGAAGCCTCACTCTTATAAGAAAGTTGATAATCATTTCTTCCATAGCAGCATTTGGCTTGAATTCTTCATCAGGTTGGGCAGCAGATCCAGGAGTTTCTATATTGGGAATTGACGAGGCACCACCAGGTGACATAACACAGAGGGATTGAAGACCAGATTCTACTCTGACTCTCTTACTTGGATCTTCAGGGACCATCGATCCATCAGCAGAACGTTTAGTATCAGTGCCAACAGAACCAGGATTAATTCCATCAGCCATCTGGCTAGGCACGTTGCTATCAGTTGCTACTTTTATTTCATTTTGCCTTTGTCTTTCCCAACCAACCACCAATCCAGCAAGTTCAATGGCAAGGCGCCTGTTTTCAGTTGCAGTGTTATACGGCAATCCGAGACGACTAAGAGAATTCACCATCTGAGGTACAAATTGTGCTCTGCAACTGTAGAAGAGATCTGAATGACGCACAATGAGCTGGAAAATGTGAATCAAATTGGGAATGGAGTGACCCTCTTCAACCAGAATCTTTTTGGTGTATCTTATCCAAATTGGCATACGAGAATCCCCAAGAGGTAACCTTTTTGGTAATGCCGGCATTAGTATATCAAGGGCCTGCCTTACCAACATTTTATTCTCGGGTTGGCAAGTTCTAAGAAGTGCAACGAAAACCTATATTTTTAAACTCACATCAGTATTCTCTATCACATTAAAATATAACAACAGAAATGATAATTTTACAGAAATTCTCAAGGAAATGAATGCACTCACATCCGTATTTGTTCATTAGAGAGCAGCGCAGAACTACATTCTGGAAATCTCTAGTATTCCAGAACTTTTGATAGTTCACTAAGGTTGATAACTTATTATTATGTGGTAATTGACTTGACAGGTATACTATATCATAACTGATTAGGAACAGAAATCAAAATTTCATTTATTTAAAATCTTTAACAAGTCCAAACGGTGCCAGGATCAAAATTCAGAGAACAAAATTAATTCATAACATTCAAAATTGATGCCAAATAACAAAATAATTAACCTGATCGAGAACTTAATAGCAAAATTATTATTTGTGAAAAGCAATAAACTAGATATCAGGTTTACACTTATTTCTGTGCATCAAGAAGTTACCTGAAGAATGATTTTTTCCGGAGCCTGATAGGCCTCTAAGAAGTGGCAAACATTGACAAATGCCCACTGCTTACTGGCACTATCTTCTCGTTTGAGATGATTCCAACCAAATTTGATAAGTTCTTTCCTATGGTGAACAAGGTCATTCTGGAGATACTTAAGGAGCAACGTTGCAAGTTGCAAGAGTTCTATCCTCAATGGCTCATCATAATCAGCAGAAACCTGTGAAAAAAGTACAGAATACTCGAAAATTAAGAGCAAGACATATCATATTTGACAGATATCATTACTAAATTGCAACAGCAAAAACTGCCAAAAGAATGTCAGAAAAAATAAAATAAAATAAAATCACAAGTTCCTAAGATCACCTCTTCGGGAGGATCAAGAAGTTTGTCAACAATCGTTTTTATAATACTAGGGTCAACAACCTCCCAACTTTCACCATTTCGGAAGGCATGAGCTAGCATCGGAAGAATGAGCATTTGCATCACCACCACCAAATGATCATGAGCAAGTTGTTTAGATTGGAAAAGGTTTAGGAAATGCAAGAGAAGTGCTCTCTTCATGTTTGGGGGGTAACCTTCCGCAACCTGAAAGAGAAGACAAATAATTCATTACCCAGATCACCACATAAAAAATAAAAAAATATCAAGGGGGAACTAGTGACTCAAGATATGGTTACGCCCTTAACAAATTACCTCAATAATGTAGAACTCCTTCAAGAAAGTATAGTCAATGCGACTATGAAACAAGAAGATGGAGAGGATATCAAAGAGTACATTCACTTCTGATTTGTCATGTCGTAAATAATTCAAGAAGCATTTGACAAGCCATTTGCTTTCTTTCACCTACATACGAAACATCAATAATAAAACAAAATTCAATTACCACATATTAATCCACATACACAATCAGCTTTAAAAGAAAAAAGTACAAAGATCATTAAATTGTGAAAACTCATCACATACCCTCTGATACCAATTTTAAACATAAACCAAGACTAAATAGCGACAGATCTTACCTGCACTAAGTTCAGCTCCTGTTCATTTTGCAAACGAGCTATTCTTGCAGGTGACTTCCAAAGAAGAACCAAGGTGTCAAACACAACACGATTACTCTGCAACCAACCAGGTATCAGTCTGACCAATGTTTTAACAAGTGCAAGGCCCTGAAAATAAGCATCTGATGCAGCAGCTGGAGCAGCAGATGATAAATTCGAACCATCAGGAGCAGGAATAGCAAGGCCTTCATCCCCTAACAAAGCAGCAGGTGGAGTTGAAGAACCAGAAGCCATTGCTGCATCTGATTTTGGCACAAATTCAGGAAATGCACTAGCACGTATCTTCTGTGGGGACTTTGCAAGTTCATCTCTTAATGGTTGGCCAGCTTCTGATCGAATTATATACATAAACCTGGATGTTACACATAGAGGAACAAGTAGAGATAGAGATCAACTTCTTACCAATCTCGTTAATATCACAATAAATATGTTAACAACTTGAATGTAGCATCTTAAGCTTACCGCCTAAAGTATTTTGGCTCGCTTAATCGAGCAAGAAAATAGTCAACAGCAAGTGTAGCATATCGATTTAAAAATTTTGTAAGTGGAAGGCGATATGGACTATTAATCTCACTGTACACTTGTCCAGGGGGGAGAGCTCCTTCTAAATCAATAGTTAAGGTTACAAGTTCATCAAGAAACTTTGAGGCAGCCTGGGGTAGCAAGTGAAAAAGTTCAATAATAGCTGCACAGAAAAAAAAAATCAATAGGAGATCACCAATTATGCAAAACTAGACAAGTATTAAGCAACTCTGCCAGCAATTAGACATCATTTTGATGCAGTACCTGCAGCAATTTTTGGCTCTTCACCAGCCTTCCATGATTTCTGGCTCTGAGCAAGTTTCTCTGGTTCCAGCCATTTCTTAAGGTGCTCTAATAGCTTATTGCCCAATGTAACATTAAACCAATTGGACAAGAGTTCAAGCAGGCGTGCCAAACCCTGCAGAAGTGGCATGTTGAGATTCTTGGTATGGGCCAAATTAACTAATATAGGCCTTAGGCTGTTCTGCAAAAGCTCTTTCGGCATCCTTTGTTGATTAGTAACCTGAATAGGAAAAAACTATGTCAGCAGACCAAATAAACCCCCTAAAATTGCAAAATAAAATATAAGTAAATATAAAACTAATGACAAAAATTAAAACAAAAACAGATTGAATCGAATAATCAATCATATGGTCAAACTACAATTGCTGACTCATCAATTATGATTGGGATGTCTTCTAGAAAATAAAGGCAAATTAAGGTGATTAAAGCATTTACCATCTGATAGGTGGACCTCATGCCTCTTTGAGCAACATCTTCAGCAAAAATAATCAACAGATAAAAGACCAGAGATACGATCATATGTTCCACATTTTAGTATGTCATATGGATACAGGACATGGTAAGTTTTATGATAAGGAACTAAGGGTGATTTTATTAAAATATAAAGGGAAGTATTACATGTGTGTACAGTGACATGGTAAGTTAAGATAAATGCAGTAAGGAAGGTTGATATAGCTGATTTTTATGCACATGCATTCATCAATGTATAAAAAGACCAACACAAAATTATATTTGGATGGTAAGTAATACAATAACAAAGAAATAAGCAATAAAATAACAACAAAAGTCCAACAAACCTGCCGCAGTCCCTCCTTTGCAACGGCGACAATTTCTGGTGTCCGACAAGTCAAAGACTTGAAAAACATGGAAATGATCTTAGCACGCAGTTCGTAATGATTTGGAGTTTTAAAGTCTGCCCATGCCATTGTTGTACAAAGTAGCTCAATGCAAGCTGTTCTGAGTTTATTTAACGATAATGCCACTTTGGGGTTCATAAACTTCACAACCCACACAGTATCATCAGCCTCAGCTATGTGCAATGCTTCTTGGAGAAAATTAACTAATTCTTGAGTTAACTTGATAAGTGGAGGCCTCAAGGCTAAACAAAAACTCAAGGCTGTAATTGTTCCAACCTGAACACCACAACAATGAAATTAGTGAAGAAAATTGATTAATTAAACCAATGACAACTAACAACAAAATTACCTGTTGATCAACAGTCTTTGACCGCAGAGGCCGTGTTATAAGAGGCTGGAGCAAAGGCTGATATAAAGGCTCAAGCAGCTCAGACACCTCACTACCAGTACGACTAGCTAAAAGTGCTAAACATGACTGCACATTCTTTCTCACAATAAGAGATGAGTTAGGATTAAATAACTCTGAAGCAAGAAACTCAACTATTCCATGAAAACTTTGCCTGCGCGCCTCACTGTTTGCTTCATCCACATTATTCACCACGCGAAGAACCTGTGTAAGAACCTGACTTGTCTCTTCCTGCTCTTTTCTAGCATTGAAAGGTAGATTTTTAAGGACGTAAACCAAACCCCGAACAATTCTTACTTGGAAAAGGCACAGAGTCTCAACAGTGACCTTCCCAACCAACGCACCAAGCCCCATAACACCTCCCATTTGTGCTTGCCATGTGGTTCCATAGCAACAATGCAAGAGACGGGGCAGGAGTTGCTCAAAAACAGGTACACGCACGCTAGGAGGTGGTGAATATAAAGGATTCATTGACGGACTAGAGACAATCATAGGAGTACCAGGGCCTCCCCTTGACATTAGTACATCAGCATGTTTAGAGCGAGCAAGAAACAATAGTGTTTCAGCAAACACACTTAGTGCACTAAGAGCAGCTTTTGCATGGAGCCTATTTTCATCTGTCAACACATCAACCAAAGCATCTAAAAATATTAAAGGGTCCAACTCTTTCAGGTTAGTAGTGCCATTTTTAGATCTGGAACTGACAACCGCGTTTGATGATAGCACTGAACCTCCAAGCCCAGCAGTTGGAATTGAACTGTTGGTTGAGGTATAATCAATATGAAATAAAATAGCAAAATGACGGCAAATATTGACAACAAAATCATCCTTGGGCCCAATAAGATCTGGATCCGCACTTGTGGCAATGACAGTCATTAGCAGACTCTTAAAAACAGACTTCTCAGCTAGAAGTTGGGTCTTGGTCTTCACACCTAAATCAGCCTGCAACAGAAGTGCACCAATTATCAGTCCAGTAGCAGAGCCTCACTATGACATAAAAATAAGCATATTTCAGTGATCAGTAATGAAGTCCACCATAAAAATAATAGTAGCATAAAAGGTGAGGCAAACAAAAGAGAACATAGGTAAATACAATATATGACAACATGCATGACCTTAAGACACAGAGAAGAAATCATAATTTCCTACTGGCACTTCTATATGAATGAAGAACAAATAATAAATTTGTCATCAACACAATATATAATAGGAATTAACTGAGTTTCTAGCCCTGTCTTGAGCTACTAGAAGGAAATAAAACAATTACAAAGTAAAAATAGACAACTACAAAGAGCAAGTTGCTAATGCATGAAGATAATGTCCTCATTATACTTGCCAAAACTATATAATACACTGCCAGACTTATAGACAAAAAACATGAGCTGTAAACATATCCATGTATTGTGCTCCACCTACGTAATCCACTGACAAATACAGCTTTGACTAACATAGTTCTATATCCCACCAACCTTTACATCTGATGTCTCAGACCAACAAGAAGATACATCCACCAAAGAATGTAATATAGATGATAACTTTCTGGGTGTACTTTCCTCATCACCAAAATTTCCAGGCAGATTAAGCTGAGAAGCCAAGCAAACATGAATGAATTTCAAAGCCTGCCTCCGGTAGAAAGCATCTATGCCACTGCTTTTGTGCATAACAGCTGCTACAGCAAGATTTATGCATCGATCAAGCGGCACCAAAAATGGGGTTGAGGGCTCAAATGTAAGAATTATACGGAGTCCATGCTCTGGGTTTTCCTTGCATTCAAGTGCAAGAGGCTCCTTGAGAAATCGTCTGTTGCGACCACCTAACTTACCAAGTAACTGCAACGCTTTTCCTCCCCAAGGATAGGGTGCAGGTCTCAATTGAGACCATAAGGCTAAAATCACATCTGACATCACATTAGCCATGCTGGGTTCCAGAAAATCAGGATTTAAACTATCTACCCAAAACTCAAGTGTCCTCAACCCTAAGCTCACTAGGTCATCACTTCCATTGAGACACAAAACAAGAGGCTTCATCAAGCGGGGAAGGTATGGTAACAATGAACTCAAGCGCGCTGGCAAGGTTAAGCATAGCTCAAGCAAAAGGTCCCTCATATCTTCTCCCATTGGACCCTCAAGCATTGTTGATAGCATATTTAGGCAGGGTTGTAAAAGGGGAATTAAGTCGCGCAGTAACAATTCAAATTTGCATCCGGCAAGTGCTCTAAACATTGTACGAAGAAGTTGCAAATATCCAAGAGGGTTATCAACTTCAGTAACATTTTTCGTGCAAACTTCCATAATAACTGGCACATGAGGCTGCAATATTCGTTCAAAATCTGAAGGTGCTTTAGCAACAGCACCAAATATGAACCGTAAAAGATGCAAGACCAGTTTTCCGGCAGGTGAATCAGGATGCTTCAAAACATCAAGTTTACTGCTTACAAAAAAATTAACCAGAACATCTGCAAAAGGCCGGTAAACTTTAGGGGCTTGCAAAAGGGTAGAAAATATATGAGCAAGCTGAGTGTTGGAAATCATGCACTCGAAAAGCTCAGGCATACACAATGAGAACATGTCCATAAGATCTCGAGGTTCCATAATAGCCAAAATCTGGGAGAAGAGATGAAGCATTTCTCTCTCTTCATCCTTCTCCTTGAAGAGAGCTAAGCAATGGACACCGCTCTTTAGAACTCCAGAGGCTTTCCACACCTGCCCAAAGTCAGTCAGATAAAGCTAACCCCACAAAGAAACTTTGCTAGCACTGATCAAAATTCATATGATACCTCATCTTCTCTCAGCCCTTTGAATGCTTGAGGTACTGGCAAATTAGATGATGAAACAAGCCCCTGCTGGTGAGTTCCTTGAGTAGATGGAGAAACCTAAAGAAGTAGAAATGTGACATAGGGAAAGAAACACAAGCCACAATTCAGTAACTATAAATATTAGATTATAGAAAAACCTGCGATCGGGGCAAATGTGCATGAGTGATGCTCCATATGATTGTCTTCATTCCTGAAAATGCATCCAGCCAATAGTTCATTAATGTTGGCATAAATAACTACGAGAAACATAATTGTAAAAGACCTACATTAGCAGATCAAGCATCACGGATTTCAGGAACTCGACCAATGCTTTTTACCCAGTATTTCATAAAAGGGAAATTAACAAGACAAGTCAGAAAAGGATAGATTACCCATCACCAAGGTCTTAATCAGATTCTTACAATCACTAACTTCCTTGGAATGCTCCACAGGGACCTGCAAGTTTAAAACAGTCTGCAGCAAAACAATGCATCATCTTAAAAAAGAAAGCTCCAGAAAGAGATAATGGCACTTCAAGCAAAGAAAGGGATATCAATTAGACAGATCAAAAGAATCAATGACATTAAAAATTCTTTTTCTTTTCTTCCTAAGAGAGAACATAGAACCTACAGTTTGACTGTCAAACATTACAACCAAACATTAAAATTCTTCTTCTTTTCTTCCCAAGAGAAGGAAACTAGTCCATTTTCTGCATTGCACGGTAATAATCAAAACTTGTATTTTTTCTAACGATGAACAAAACCATCATAATTTATGGTATTATTTTATGTATCGGATATCATCAGGAATGAAGTTAGCAATGGTGTCCTTACCCATGAAAACTTAAAATCTTGTTGCTTCAGAATTTTAAGAATCTGATGTAAACAGAGAAGATACTTAATCTTGACCCTTTTCACTACCAGTCTCAAAAACACAGCAATGCAAGTTGTGAGATGCAATGCTGCCTAAATTGCAATGTAGACCTTTTTTTTGTAATTTTTAAAAGAAAATGCATTCTCTTTTTATTACAGAAAAATAAAACCTAGACGAAGTCCAAGCCTCCAGCATTGCGTCAAACAATCATCAGAGTATCAAAGTATACTATATACAAAATGATCATCCATATGGTTAACCAAGGCATGTCTACAATTGTTTTTCAAAAGGTTTTGAAGATCATTTTTAAAAATGTGAAATTGATATATACATTTTGTGTTTCCAAGAAAGCCTTTGGTAACATCTTTTGAAACTAGTATTCTGAAGATAAGAAACAGAAAATGCATTTGGTATTATATTTGAAATGTGAAAACAGAATTATGATCCCATTTGGAAATTTAAAAAACAATTTTTCAGTCAAAATGGTACTCCACACATTTCTGTACAAAAAATGAGAAACAGTTCTATGCTCCTCCAAACATTAATGCCAACACATTCTCAAAAACAGTATTGTGAAAACAAAGGCCACTTAAATTATTCAACTTTTTATAGCACAAAACCCAATACAAACTTCTAAAATACAGGTGACTAAAAATAAAACCAATTTCGAGCTTGAAGCAAAAACACGTTGAAGGTTAGACAAGCTCGAGCAATACAATAAGTTAACACCCACAAAACAAAGTTAGTAGATAATGATAACTTAGAACCAACATGAAGTAATATATTATGTGTTTCAATGCAATAAAGACAAGAAAAAAGGAAGATAAAAATGGAGTAAATAATAGGTGCTAAAACAATTAACTAAAGCAATTCCAGATCTTAAATCATATTAGCATGTTCAAAAAAACAGCACAAATTAAACAAGAAGTTTCCAGAACAACCTGAACCGGGAGTTCAAGCTTTGACCTTAAAGTACAACGATCCTTTCCCTCCTCATTTTCCTCCAACAGCTATCACCAGAAAATGAAATATATAAACATTGGCATCAAGTTAAAATAAATAAAATAAAAAGCCAATGCCAGTGACATTTGACCAAGGAAGCTCACTGGGTTTACCAAACACACAGAATCAGACATACTCCAGGCATATCAATACAACAATGATTTGGGGGATTCAAGGACAGCTTGTTGGATAACTTTTCAAGTTATAAACCACCAAATAACTGTTACAAATCCAACACAACATGCAAGGAGCAAAAGACATCTAGTATGCTTAAATGCATTCACTTTTTGAAAATGAAGATTCAAGAACAAACGCATTGAAGAGAGCCAACACAAATCAATCAAATAAAAGCTCTATCATAGAAATTTAATTATCCAATTGCAAATGGGAGGGCTGTTCTTCAACATATAAATAGATACAGGATTCTATTTTGCACAGCTAAGTCTCTTAGGTTATGTTTGGATAGGCCAACTCTTTTATCATGTTGATAATCTATCACAGAAATTTAATTATCCAATTGTGAATGAGAGGGCTGTTCTCCAACATATAAGATACAGGATTCTATTTTGTGCAGCTAGGTCTTTTAGATTATGTTTGGATAGGCCAACTGTTGTCCCATTTTTGTGCAAAAGTCTTATAGATTATGTTTGGATAGGTCAACTCTTGTCCCATTTTGATAAAGCCCATAAAAAGAACAATTTTATGTGGAAACAGCAGGAAAGTTTAGAGAGTATCTATCCACTCTGCCATATGTCTAGTATATATATATATATATATGCCTGTCCTGATCAACAAAATGTAGAACACAGAACACCATCTCTCTGAGAAAGAAAGGATGGTAACAAGCAAAGATAAATCACCAAAACGATTGAGTTAATTGTATCAATCAAAATCTCACAACATAACTATACATGAGCTCCAGAAGACATGACATGTTACACAGTCCAAAATAACAAAGGTGAGAAAAAGTTACTAAACTACCTTAAGCATGTGATATTGGATTTTTGGCTCGTCTACAAGCCAAGTGATCCACAAGAAACAAAGCACTAAGTATCACAAAGCACAAGCATCATAGTCAAGCAACTAACCAAAGTAACTACTTAGTGGGGAAGAAAGGGGGATTGGGGGGGTGGGGTTGTTGCAGAAAAGAGTGAGCTCAAGTGATGAACGAGAAATAAATTCCTTCAAACATTGTTCAAGATTGCACTGAAGTATCGTGCACTCCTAAGAAATAAATACAAGGCAAGTATCAATACGATACCAAATGGAAACTACAGCAATTCACAGATTACCTGAGGAATGGTACGCTTGAAAGTACTAAACTTCCCAACAAATGCATCCAAAATGCGGCCCTAGTAAATGAAAAATGATACAAGTGACAACAGTATACAGATTTCACTAGTAAAAAATAATCTTCCTGATGAATCAGATTAAAAATTATACCAAAAGAATCCGAGCTTCATCCATGGATTGCTGGTCAACACCTTTGTCAAAGATTGGCTCCACCTGTATCTCAAAGAAGCCATTGAATTTAATCTAAATTGAGCCTTACCAGAAAGAAGTTTTAAGCTTATATAAGATGGTGAAGTATCAATGAATAAAATTAACATATGCACCAGATTCAACATCAGCCGAGCACAGGTTGTATGAATACTGAGAGACAATGAAGCATCGTGCATGTTACTAGAGAACAAATAGATAATCCGTGATAACTGCAGCACAAGGATACAAGTTTGTCAGCCTTGTGAAGATTGGAAGCAATGACTATGTAGATAAACATCCAGCAGCAACAGATCACAGTTAATAATGAAACACTTGCCATCAAACAATTGAAAAATATAAGACAGAACAGACAGGCAAGAATACATAACATCAAATATGCAACAGGAAATGGCACACTGCTAAAAAAAATTACGAATTGATATGATCAAGTGCACAGACCCTGTCACACATCTTTTTAAGTTTTGATTGCCAAAAGAATACAAAGGAAAAGAAAACTGAACAGATGAGTGTTTTGGGACACATTGGAATCTTCTTTACGTAATTTAACATGACAAAGTCCATAATGCAGGACATATGATCTTCCTCAGCCTTAAAGTTTATATGTATAAAACAAAAAGGCCACCACATTCCTCAAATTTCATTTACAGTACATATCATTTACTTTTCAACAAGCTCGATCTTGTCAGTCACTATATCAAGTATGTGATTATGGAGAACGACTACAAGTAGGAAGAGAGGGATAGCCTCTGGTTAACACAAAACATACCTGAATTCACATGATGTGTTTAATCATATGGCATCATATCAAGAAGAAAATTAGCCCAATGACAAAACACCCACCCACACATACCACCAACACTAAGACTGACAACAACCAAAAATTGTCACAAAGACATTGAATGAAAATAAAAGACCAACATCACCAGCATGCAAATTTTAATGAATGCCTAGTCCTGAACTTAAGGGAGACAGAATAAAAGTTGTCAAAGAGATGAAACAGAAGTGCCACAATTAGGTCTCAGATATCTCATAAAAAGAAGCACCTGTGACAAGGAGAGGACTAGCCGAACATGATGAACAATCTCTGCAAGTAAACTATAAGCTAAAGGCCTTAGAGTCTCAAAGCATGCCCGCCCCGTTCCAACAAGAACCCTGAAATTGATTATTGAGAAGAAAAAGATTGTAATAAAAATATGAACATTGTGCCATGCTGTGTCATGGCACCAATCAGAAATAACCCAAACAATATGCAAATTCAAAATTTACTTTCCAGAAAAGAATTGTAAGTTCTGTTCACATGATCAAAATTCTTTTGTTTGTCATTAACATGCATCAAAAGTTCTTCATCTGACATTTCCCATCATATTAAAAATGCCCACCAAAGACAAGAAAAAATTCCCTCAAAATAGCCACTAAAAAAGAATATTCCTCATTAACTACCTCAATGAAATGCAAGTTTCTAACTATTTAGAAAACACACAATTTGCACATAAGTAAAACTAAAAAAGAAGGCAACAACAACACATGGAAAAGAGAAACACTGCATTACACAAAAAAAAATTTACTGCAACAATTCACTAGCTGTTTCCTAACATCCCAACCATCCAAGGCTTTTTTGAGCTTAACGGAAAATAAAATTAACTTCTTTACAATTGGTTAATTCATTATTCTGGCTTGATTATGACTGTCTTAGACTTCCAGGGAAATATGAGCATAAGCAGAGGTCACCAGTAAGTTCATAAAATATTTCAGCACACATCATCTATTTGAACCTTATCATCTTCCTCTATTATTTTGCAAATTAGTTATTGTTTCTCATAAACAATAATGCTTACACCATGAAAAGATTCTAGCACTGTTGCAGATTCATTAATACAGCATTTCATGTCATGTCTTAACAATTTGAGGTTTACCTCTCCTCCAAAAGCGTGTCAATCAGCGGACATAAACCCTTTTTAAAATCTGTCCCCAGAACATGTTTCAATGCTACTAACAGTTCCTGCATCCAACGTGCTCAGATCAAAATTTTAACAGCAGAGGAGAAAGAGATCCAAGCTAAATGAAACACAAGACAACTTTACCTTTCTAATGGATACAGAGTCTGGACATGTAACAAGCAAATTTACAATGCTTTTACATATGCTTTCTTCATGTGGCCTGATATAATCAGCAAAACTCTTCAACAGGTAAGTTAAAAAAGAAACCGTCTGCAATGATGAAGAAGAAAATTAGTACCTACAAAACATTTAAAAACCAACAAAAAAGGGGAAAAAACTAACATACACGTACATATAAACTTCAGCATCGACAAAAATTCACACACACATAATTGGTGTTAGTATGCGTGTGTGCGTATAGAAACTTCTGCCTGCTTGGGTTCTATTAACAATTTAAGCATGAAAGATGCAATTAAACAGCAGTTCATTATCCAGTGTTTTCATGATTAAGCCAGCCTTTCCAGAATGGCATTCCCTATGTGAATACTCAAGAATCTAACAGACACATACCATATAGCCTTCAGGATACACAAGCACGCATTTAAATATTTTTGATGCACATACGCACGTGTATATAGAAACTTCTGCTTGATTGGGTTCTATTCGTAATTTATGTGCACAAATATATCTTAGAGAACATTACATTATCCAATTAAGCCTACCTTTCCAGGACGGCATGCCCTATGCGACTACTCAAGAATACATTTCATCTCTTTATGTACCTTTCCGCCCACCCTGCCTTTGTGCAGACAGGTAGAACTCTACCAGAATAAAGGGTTTGGCGTTGAATTCAATTGCAGACCTAAATACGCTTGTGAGGAAACATACATGGAATGTGTGTTTTAGGTTCTTCTAAATGACTGGGAATGAAATTTTTACGCTCCCTTGGGCTCCAACACTAAAGAAAAGCTAAATTCATCCCTAATTCCCTTTGAGACTATGAGTGCTTGTATATATCATTTAAATAAAATACGACAGATGCACATTTCTATAAAGCAGGGATTTAGGTCCATGATCTCAAACTTAAAGCATGCTTAAATAAAAAATGGTCTGATTTCAATGCCGGATGATGACAAAAGAGTTTAGAATTTCTTTAAGCAAAATAAACAATTTGTGATCACGTAAACATATTTGCCATAAAGTAGTCTATCCAAAGCATAATTAGTCTAGAAGTTTAATCAACCCAGTCATACCCTTATAGAATACTCTGTGTGTGTGTGTGTGTGTGTATAAATGGCATCATGAACAATAATCACTCACCTTAACCTGTGCACCTTTAAGCTCAATAAAGTGATTCTTTAAATTGGGAGGAACCTTTTCAGGACCAGGAACAGATATAGCAGCAACCATTAAAGGCAACAAGTGAGGGATATTGGTTTGTACAAGCCGGCTATACAACTGGAATAAAAACATGACCACAAGTGGACTCTCTGTTATTATCTTGAATGATCGGGTACTAGGATTAAGCTGCCCATTCCCAATGTACCCAGTACCAGTAATCCCTTGGTCCGAAGAAGAAGTATCCATCAGTTTAACTTCTTCCGCAGCAGCTGCTCCATTCTCAAAGAAATGACTAACTGTCAATCTAAAGTTTTGGTAAATTTTGCATACAAAGTCTAGGAATGGTTGTACTTCATTTTCTAATGTAGGCCTAAAATTCCTTAGAAGGTCGAAGATGATACGAATACAAATCAAGCCATTCTCTTCATTGTCAGTGGTTAAAACTTGCATCGCAACCTTCAAGAGTTCCTGAACAAAGGGGCGAAGAACTTCACTGTGAGGGAGCCGATTGAGGATCTCCACAACAACGTTTCTTAGCTTGTGCTCTGGATTATCCACAAATTGCGGTTTTGTGATTTGCAAGAGAATCACCGAGAATGCCCGAAAGTAGCATCTAAGGAAATTCAAGTACTCAGCTGTGTGGGCAATCTCTAGACTGTCCCTTACCTCCATTACCATCTGTAACCTAGTTTGAATTGCTGTTTCAAAACAAAACCAAAAAAAAAAAAAAAGATGAAAGCGTTAATACAAACTTATAACATGATGCATAATTATGAAAATTTAGCAGAGAAAATCGGACCAAGATTGAGTTGAAATTTGCATACAAGAGAAGCCAGAGAAGAAGTACGATTTAGCTGCAACTTTAATGAGACGACAAAACTATAACTTCACTAATGAAAACATACAAACGAGCTTTTCAATCTGCTTTCATCAAATTATCATCATGTTTCAGAGTGAATGCTTTACCTAGGTTTCCAGTTCAGTTCAATTGGGAAACAAAAATAGCAAACAACAGACGTCAGCTATCAATTTACTTTCACTCTTGTTCACTTAATTTTCTCAGTAACAAAACAAAGCATTTTTGAAATGCAAAAAATAAAAGGGGTTAAGAGAGTACGAAGGTCCGGCTCAACGAGATGGCGAGAATGTTGCTCGAAATTCTGAATAGGACTCATGTTGTCGCAGTCGAGTCTTTGAAACAGAAATTATAGCTCTCCGCTTCCAATAAATTTACTAGCTCCCAATCAAATTCGCAACTTAGGGTTTCTTTCACACTTCAATAATAAGCTTGCTTTCAGTAAACTATATACAAATAACACAAATTTAATTGATATGCTCGCAGAGTGTTTAAATTAGGGCTGTTTTCGTAACGTCGAGAGTGGAATTAGGGTTTACGAGAAGAGAGGGTTTCTAGAGTCCACCACAGGTTAAAAAATGAGAACCAAGGTTATCCTGCCCAGCTTCTTCATAAATCAAACCCGAATTTCCCTGTCCAATCAAACAGTCAGGAGTCAACAGCCACCCTACTCTCATCGGCCACCCAGTTCCCTGGGCCTCCTCATCAATACAAACTTTCTTTCTCCCGCGACCAAAAGTTAAACAGAACACCCAATGCCCACAAGAATGAAACTTAAAAAAACAGAGTTGGGACGGACATAAACACAATGTTATTGGGAGACTTATGAAACTGCATATAAATTATTGCGAGTCTTTTCGGGAATCATCTTCGAAATTATATCGTTCAGCCGTTACATTGCTTATGGTAACTGTCTCTCACTTCAAAAAAACCCAATTTCCATCCAACGTAAAGGTTGTTCATCATTCAGATTCGGGGTAACTTGAAGCCCAGCCCAACCTAATAAGACCCAATCCTGATTGGGTTGGATAATATGGAACCCAATGAAGCAGGGACGGATTGGATTAATACACCAGGGCTTCATTAACATAAATAGAAGCCAACGCCTGAAATGTAGAAGAAAAATGCACCGTTCTTCCACAGCCCAAGTGTTTCATTGATTCCCATTGGAGGTCCAACAGAGACTTGTTTGCTCCAAATCCTTCCTTTCATCATCCATATTTCAGGTCAGGTTGAAGATCTTGCAGTGAGAAGTCGGCCTGTGTGTAATCAGGGACCCCAATTCACACAAATTTTTTTGTTCTTCTTTGGCGTATTTTTACAATAAAGCTGACTGTCTGTGACAATGGATGCGAAGCTCTTGTTCATCCACAATTTATCATTGGGTTGCAGTGACTTTGATTGTTTCATTGTTCTCAATTCAAAGGAAGGCTTTTTACCTGTTATCTGGAGTCAATTGAATTAGAATCTGGATTCATGTGATGTCAATTAGACTTGATGACCACGGAGAACATTACAGCTCTTATGTTCCCACCATTGTTATTATACGAGTGAATGCTGCAAGCAAGGAAATTTTGCCAGAGGATGTTAGAATTGATGTTCTATCAAGACTCCACGTCAAATGTCTACTGAGACTGGTGTGCTTTATTCAGAAACCCTAGTTTCATATCCAAACACATAAAGGACACCCACGACAACGATTGTATAATTGTTATTTATACAGTTGTGGACGAAGATGAGTTCAGCTATCCAAGAGACTTGTTTTGTTTCTTCCCTGATGAAACATTAACAGACTTAACTTTACAAGATATTGATCTTCAACAGCCCATGCGTGAAATGGTTGGAGCTTAACTTTGTGCAATCTAGCAACCAAGAGGCAAGAGCTTCCAATATCGATTTTGAGTCCATCAAATCAGATCATTATAACATGGATGGTGCGTCCAATAGTAGTGCATACTTGGCTGGAGTTTGCTGCTGGTTAACTTGTTTTACTTACAGAGGAGAAAAGGTGATGCATTCATTTGACATGCGCGATGAGATACTTGAAGAGATAAAAGGGACATCCACACCTCTAATGGGTTATACAATCATTCTACGGTCCCTTTATTACTGTTCGATGACACTGATAATTGCTTGAACATATGGGTGATGAAAGACAAGTGTTGGACCAAAATCCTAGCAGTTGGTCCTTTTACAGGAGTTCGCATGCCACTTGGACTTTGCGAAAGAAGATGCACTTCTCATACATTCTCCCACTTAACAGCTACAGTTATATGAGCATTGTAGTCGAGAAATAAGACGTCTTGGAGTTGAGAATTTCTGGTTTTCAGTTCATCAGATTTCTTCGATACTCCATGGCATATTTTGGGTGTACATCAAACAGATTCACCCGTTAAATTAAAACTGCAGAACACAGAACTCCTTCATTATAATCTCCCTCTCCTGGAGCGAGGCTCTTGTATAAATGATCATAAGCCCGATGAACATCCTTGAATTACTTTTCCCACCGGTTATCTCAGTTTAATTGTTGATAGCAGCTTCTTCTGGTTCATTCCCTAATCATCTCTCATACTAAAAGCAGCAAGTTTTGCTACTAATCATTGTGCTAATCCACCTAATTAATTACTTTAATTTACATAATAACTAAAAAGATATTGTGCAGAGCTATTAATTATTTTTATCTACTATTAATAAATATATATTTAATTAAATAATTTTATTATATAACCTATATTAATGCAATAACTCTTGTAAATTTCATAATTTAAGCAAAGGCCTGAACACCACTTGGGTGGTGGGTGGTGCCCAAATTTATTATTTCTTTAGTTTATGAGTCTTGAGTCCTACTGATTGCACAATTAGATTGTTGGAACACTTATAAAAACCTTGTAAAATTGTCAAGCTATGCAAGGAGAATAAAAGCCTAGAAGCCCCTTCACAAGTCCAAACCAATCTGAACCCATGGACCTATTTAATATATTTTTATGTTATATAAATATTATTAATTTATATTTTATAATTAAATATTAAATAATTTTATATAAATATTTTATTTATTTAACTCATTTTTGTATTAAATAATTTAAAATTTTTATTTTAAATTATTTTACACTTATAATACTAATTAAATTATTTTTAAAAAAATTTAAAAATAACCCATTTAAATCCACGAATTAATTTTCATAAACTAAATTTAAGATTGTATCAAATTTTTTTTTTAATAAATTTAATTAAAATCGTACAATTTTTTTTAAGTAAGTTAGATTGACTCGTTTAAATTTTATATTTTCAATTAACAAAAATATTTAACTCTATTATGATTTGTATTAAAAAATAATAATTTAAATGCTATCCCAATAAATATGTAGGTACGAAATTATAAAAATTTATTTGATAATGAAGTGCATCGAAGCGAGGAGATCTTTAAATTCATTGCGTGTTCTTTTAATAAATAATATATTTGATATTATTAATAAAATATTATAGATTTTATTTTTAAATTAATATATTTCATATTATTGATTTTAATTAGTAATTTTATTCCATAAAATATGCAAATTAACTTGTGTTAGTTAAAAATAAAGAAGGATTATATATTACTAGTAC
This sequence comes from Khaya senegalensis, assembly GCA_032402905.1. Classification (NCBI taxonomy): domain Eukaryota; kingdom Viridiplantae; phylum Streptophyta; class Magnoliopsida; order Sapindales; family Meliaceae; genus Khaya; species Khaya senegalensis. The sequence goes on from CP135536.1 coordinate 24,284, forward strand.
TACAAGAAAGGGAAAACTGACACTTGTCACTGCAATATGATGGAACAACTGTACAAAAATCTCATTGACAAACAAAGTAACTGTATCAGCCATCCATTACAATGCCAAGTTTATTAGTTTTATTTATTTAAAAGAAAAAACCAGGAAAAAAATGGGGAAGGTGTCATAATCCCCAATAATTTTCATTTGTTTTGAAGGTCTTTTTTGACCACCACCAAACCAACAGGTCTCAGCACCCTCTCCTCCTCCCTGGGTTCTCTTTCTTCCCTTCCACCTCCTCCTTTCCTTTTTTTTTTTTTTTTTTTTGTCTATATCTCAATTGTTCGTTGGTATATTAATGGTCAAACTGTTTATTCAATATATTCATGGGCTGGTGCATCTGCATCTCTAGCAACGTCAACTCAATAATATCTGTTTTAACTCTTTAATTTGCATTTGGGAAACATGGGAATCTGTCTGTCTGCCAAGGTAAGTGGTTCAAACAGCAACAACAATGTCAACAATCATCGAAAGGATAACGCTAATAAGGAAGAAGCAAAACGTCAGCCTCATCATCCCAGAAATGACACAACAACGCATAAACAAGAGCGGGGTAACAATCCTAATCAGCTCAAGCCTAAAAAGGAAAAGCCCAATCCTAGACGACAAACTGGGGTGATCCCATGTGGGAAACGAACCGATTTTGGCTATGCTAAAGATTTTGATAGGAGATACACA
>CP135536.1:25500-50500 GCA_032402905.1 Khaya senegalensis
AACCTTTTTTTCATTGAAATTATCAGGAGTGATTAAATATGATTTTTCAAATTAATGCTGCTTTGCAGGATAGACCAGTTCTTACCCCATCAATCTCATCATTAGGAAATTCTATTCCAGAATTTGTTGTCACTTTCACAATCACTAAATGCACAACCTTAATGAAAGATATAAACACATAATGCAGTCCTTTTTCCTATCTTTTGGTATAAGCAATCCCAGTTGCTTCCCTCATTTATTGACTAAAAGTTAATGGCCCTGTTGAGCGCGTACTATTCTTGAAGGCTTCTGATGCGCTCATAAAAGGTTTCTAGGGCACTTAGTCATTTGAATTTAATCACCAATTTTTGTAGGAGGACTACAAGAAGTTCGAAGAGTCCTTGAAGGACGAGGACTTTGATGCACCAGAGAAGAATGTTCCTGCCACCACCAACAGCAAAAAAGAGAAGAACAACAACGAAGTGCACATGGGCGTAAAAGACTGGTTAGTTGAACTACTACATACTTGAATTAATTCTTGATATAATTGAGAACACTTCTCTTTCCAAAAACCAGAATTCTGGTAAAGCAAGGACCAATCGAAGATTGCACTTTTAACTTTTTTCAAACTGATATTTTTTAACCAAAACGAGCAGGTGGACAAGGAGCGACCATGCATACTTAAACCAACCAGCCATTGAGTCCATGGATACTCCCGAGAGAAGAGCTTCAACTGATGCTCCTATTTGTTTTATGTATAAGCCTATTTCTGCTGTATCCTACATCTATTGTACTCGTTCAGACCAGCGGAGCTACTTCGATTGATCGTATTGATTAATATTGTGAAATTGGATTGCAATGCATGAATTGCTGCATCTTCCTATTGAGAGTTGTTCTTTTTGAACAAGTATGCTTGCAAATGTGCTTGTTGAGAATTTCCTTGTAAACTCTGCAGCAACAAGTACAGTACCAAAAATTGGATACATTATCATTGTAAAGCACATTTTCTGTGCAAGTTTTGTTTTATGGTTGTGTTTGTACTGTTGTCCTGTTTTCCAGTTCTGAGCAGTCAAATTTTTGCTCTCCTCTTTGGTACATGTGCTCCACCTCCAAAGTTTTCAGACAAGTGATTCCCATGGCTACCAGATACAGGTTCATAACCAAGCATCTTCATATCTCGTTGGAGACTTGAACAATTTATTATTTTGGTTTCAGATTTCTAATTTTATGATATTAAAAATAAGGACATATTTTTATTTTTTAATATCAATTAGGTCCCTGACTTTTATTAAAATAGTTAAAATCCCCTTTAGTATTAAGTTATATTCTTATATTGTGTTGCTCCATAATACCGGCTACTTGGGTTCTTTCAATAAAAATCAGAAATTCATTTGGTACAAGTAGACAAATTAGGACCTTATTGTTATTAATAAATTAAATCAGGGACCAAAGTGTTACTATCCCATTCAATTATTTATCCAGGAGCCGACGCATGCATCCTTGTATTGTAGTTCTGTAGTTATCGGTTCTGTTGGATGGACAAACATATTTTATTCTGTTGAATTTTTCACTTTCTTTTAATTGGATACTCCATGTCCTTCAGTAAACTTCTGTTTGGATTGTTCTTGGCATTAAGAATCTGAATTCCTGGAATCTGGATATTCAGTATTCTTTCTTATTTGTTGCTTGAAAGATTAGGCTTATCTACCATTCAAAATCTGCTCTGCACATGCTAAATCACCAAGCAGGTTTGTGTATTCTCTGGAATTGTCTTGAAGTAAACAAGTCTCTCAGTCAGAGTTGAAAGGTAGGTGGATCGGTAGTTCTTGAGGGTTGGTTTGCATTTATTTGTATGTCTCCTATTATATTGTGATCTAAAACTGCATACTTACTGTCAAATTTGGAAAACAGAAAGTCTCCTGAAGATGAAGGAAAAGGAAAGCGTTGATGCAAAGACAAAACAGGCAGTTCCACCACCGCCTCCTCCTCCTCTGCCAGTTCGAAGATTCTGGGTGCCGAAGACTACTACAGAAAGTATAACAAAGCAAGAGATTGCCAGGTTTTGGAGGCAGAAGCGCATTGAAGAGGAAGATCACCTCCTTGCTGCTATCAAAGCTGCAGCACGTATCAGGGCTCGTAATCTTTCAGTAAGAGCTTATTCTGCTGCATAAATTGAATGTGATATTAGCACTGGTTGAAAAATCATGTGAATTTCTAAAAATTATGAGTGTACAGGAGGAAGACTATAAACAGTTTGAAGAATCCTTAAAGAATGATGACGATGACACAGCTGGGAAGGATGTCCCTGCTGCTAGCAGTAGCAAAGAAAACAAGAACAGCAATGAAGTTCGCGTTGGAATAAAGGACTGGTTAGTTCTAGCTTGTACATATTTGACACAACAGCATGCTGTGAACTAGAATAGATGTGCAAGAATTGCCAGATTGAATACTAATTGGTATCTTTGTGCAGGTGGACAAAGAGCAAGTATGCATACTTAAACCAACCAGCTATTAATTCCATGGACAATCCGAAGAAAAGAAGCTCGAATTATACTCCGAATTGCTTTACTTATAAGCCTGTTTCTCTGTATCCTCCATCTCTTGGAGTCTTTTAGATCAGCGCAACTGCTGCTTCAATAGATTGTACTTATATAATTGATTGATGTTGTGGATTTTGATTGCAATTCTTGAATTGTTGCATGTTTCATTGAGAGAACTGAACTTTCCTACTGAATAAGTGTGTTGGCAGATGTCATTGATGAGTGTTTCCTTGCAAATTCTGCAACATAAAATTGCAAGCAGATATCATTGTGCAGAACATTTTCTCTGTAGATTTCTTCTCTTTCGTATGTATGCTTCATCTTCAATTGCATCAAAAGCTAAAGCAATATGAGAAGCACTTGTGAAAACAAGTTTTGAAAAAGCAAACAGATCCCTCCCTGCATCGTCCACACGATGTGCTTTCCATATGATTTCCAGTACAAGAACATTTATACCGAGTATGTCCTTAAATGAAATCACATGGGTAGTTTCGTAATTTCAAAGACACTCAATTTTTCCTCATATGCTTATGCTTTGATTACATCTATTTAAGCAATAATTAATATACATACAATGTATCCTAAATTTTTTAAAATTAAAAATAATATATAAAAATAATTTAAAATTTAAAATAATTAATAATTAATAATTACGACGTAGACAAATTCCGGTTATCAATCTTATATTCAGTGCTGCCTAACTACAAAGTATGTGATGATCGCTAGTCTTGTTGACTTCTGATTTTTTTTTTTTTTAAAGCCAATTAATAATTATACTCTTATTGTCCTTCTCGTTTAGGTAAATTGCTCTCTATTATTTAATAATTAAAAAAATATTATTTATTAATTTAAAAAATTAGAAAATTATATAAAAAATTTAAATTATAATAAATATTTTTTATTTTTTAAAAATAAATTAATATCTGAATTTCGTAATTTAAAAAATAAAATAAATAAAATTCTCTCAACTTCCTAACTCTTCGTAAAATTGTGAGAAACTATCTGGTTTGAGCACTGCACAAAAAAAAAATTAAAAAAAATTAAAATTAAAATTAAAAAAAAAATAAAAAAAAAAAGAGCGCGTACAGAGTTTGAGGTCATTTGTTTGTTCTTCTTCTTATACGAAGTCTTTTCGATTCCGTCCAGATCTGGCTCTTCGATAGTTAGAACGGATCGAATTTGGAATTTTTATTTTATTCCTGATTGAGAATTTGGACTTTGTGAATCGAATAAGCAATGGCGAAACTGAGGCATTCGCGATTTCCGCCGCGAAAATCGTCGTCTTCGAAGTTGATTTTGACGGTGTTGATTATGTTCACATTCGTGATGTTGATTCTTCTTGCACTCGGAATCGTCTCGATGCCGAGTAGTTCAGGCAATTCGAGTAAAGCGAACGACCTCAGCTCGATTGTACACCAGACTGTGCAGAAGTATGTTTAATGTATATATGTGTATATATATCATTTAAAGGTTGTTAAATTGGTGGATGATTTAATGGTTTTCCTGAATTTTTTTGTTTTGTTTGGTTTGTTTGTAGAAATGAAGAAGATGAGGGAAGACCGGTGCAGTGGGTAGAGGTGATCTCTTGGGAGCCTCGAGCTTTTGTTTATCATAATTTCTTGGTGAGTTTATTTGTATTATTTTTTTATTTGTGGATATTGTTTTTCTGCAATTAGGCTTAGAAATGTTGCCATTCTCACTCATGTTGGCATGCTTTTTTATGAGAAATTGATTAAGCCTTTCATCTCTTGATTTTTGATGAACTTTGTAGTTTGATGTGATTTAGCTAGCATTACTGAAGTTTTGCTCATTTGGAAAGTAAATCTGACAGGACTATAGATCATAAAAACATTAACCATTATCACAGTTCATGTGTTACACCCTTCATATTGTCTCCTGAATCCGATACAAGTTGGATTGAATGATCTGTAATTATAAAATTGTATCTATGTGTCCTCACAGACTTGTGTGTTTGTGTGTGGGCATGTGTGAGAGTGTGTAGCAAAAGCTGTGGATTTTGATCCTAAGACAATATTCCACTCTGTTCTTCAGTTTCTTCGTCCCAGAAATTAAATGTTTAGATGGAGGCTAGGGCTTGCATTTTTGTATAAAGAAATTAATGTCATGTCAAGGCTCAATTTCAAGTGATTTAAATTTCTCACGTGCCAAATTTGATCGCCTATTTTGAGCAGAGCAAGGAGGAGTGTGAGTACCTTATCAATCTTGCCAAGCCTCGTATGAAAAAGTCCACTGTTGTTGATAGTGAAACTGGCAAGAGTAAAGATAGCAGGTGTGTAATTTAAGTTAAATCTGGAAGATGAAATTTTCTGATTTCTTTTCGTTCCTCTTTTATGAATCACCTTATATGTTAAACATTTGATATATCTTTCAAAGTACAGGGTACGGACAAGCTCTGGAACATTTCTACCAAGAGGAAGAGACAAAATTATTAGGGATATTGAGAAAAGGATTTCAGATTTCACTTTCCTACCTGTAGGTATGCAGTTTAAGCTTCCACTTTTACTTTGCTTTCTTATTTGCTAAAGAAATGAGTTTATTTCATTTCTGTAAAATCTGTTATTTTTTTCTTTTGCTGATACTTTTTCAATGCACCTCCTCCTTTTATTGTCCATTGTCAAGTTCTAGAACATGCACTACTTTTATTGAGTAAAGGTTTAGTGTCTATTTTGTTATGTGAGGTCATAAAATTTGTAAGCCAGTACTATAGCTGACAATGTAACGTACAGAACATGGAGAAGGACTTCAAGTTCTCCATTACGAAGTTGGACAAAAATATGAGCCTCACTTTGACTACTTCATGGATGAGTTCAACACCAGGAATGGGGGGCAACGCATGGCTACAGTGCTAATGTACCTGTAAGTGACATTGTGTATCTGCGTTAATTGGAGCGCATTATGTGTAAGTCCACATTTGTTCTTCTAATGTTTTTCTTTCTTTTAAATCATACAGCACAGATGTTGAAGAAGGGGGTGAGACAGTTTTTCCTAATGCCAAAGGGAACATCAGTGCAGTGCCTTGGTGGAATGAGCTGTCTGAATGTGGACAGAAAGGACTTTCTATTAAACCGAAAATGGGTGATGCATTGCTTTTCTGGAGCATGAAGCCTGATGCCACTCTAGATCCTTCTAGTTTGCATGGTTAGTAGGAATTATCAAATTTCTTGGCGAACAAGGTGTTTACTTCAAGTTTCAGTGATATGCTTATGGACACAAATTATTATTTTATTAAAAGAACCATAAGCAAATGGCTGAGTTACTTTAAATGAAATGATCCTAGGAAGATCATATATGAGTTCATTCAACACAAGTTAGTCGTCTAATATTTAAACATCTGATGAGTTTGCTTTCTGTCTTATCCAGGAGGTTGCCCTGTGATTAGAGGCAATAAGTGGTCATCTACAAAATGGATACGTGTGAATGAGTATCAGGCTTGAACTACATGCTTAAAGGTAATTATTCTCCGTGTTTTGCACTACTTTGCATTGTGGTAATAGGCAGCATCTCGCACTATGTTGTTGATAATATTGAACTTGCCGAGGCATATATGTGTCAGGGTGAATAAACACCAAATGCAGAACATATTCATTGACATTTATACATTCCTTGCGTTTTAGCCATCTTGTGGATGCTATATTCTGCTCCTCACATCTAAACATTTGCAAGTAAGCTGTATGTTATCCCTCCATAAGCAAGGTTTAGGATATGTTTCTGGAGTCCTCACCATTTGGTAGATTTTTAACTGGATTAGATAGAAGGACTGCTATTTGAACAGACATACAAGAGGTTTAAACTTGTGCATTCAGATTTTGGGGTACTTCCTGCCAATCGAATTTTCTGTAGATAAGTGTGGCTACATAACCTTTTTGTATCTTTTCACTGGTACCTTGACTAGACCCAAAAAGATAAATAGAGGATTCATCCCTTTTTTCTTGAAAACAGATTTGTTCAAAGTATGTTTTCCTTTGTACCATAAATTTTCTATCTCAATAATATCTTATATGATTTTATTTCTGTTTTTCCTTTTTGGCAGCTTTGTTTTTGAGTTCTCACATCAATGCTGTAAAGTACTGGCGAAAGTTCCCACAAAAACTGTGCTTCTAGTGATATGAAGAGATTGGAGCATTTGTGCTGTAAGTTTAAATGTGCTTTGCTGCACGCTAACTTATTTTTGTTTGCTTTCACACGAGAGACCTCGGGAGTGACTGCCCATGTAAAATAAAACTTTGGAATTTTTACGAACATTCCAGATGTGAAAAGATTTAGGACATTTAGTTGCCGCTAAGCTAAATGCATGCTTTGATGTAAAACCAACAGTTTATATTTGTTTGCATTGGCATATGGTTCTTTAATTTTATGGGATCTGATTATGAATGATTATGAAAGTCTCGTTCTCTCTACCCTTCCTTTTTTTAAATCTTGGTTTGTAGCCACGTGTCACTACCACTAGGAACATAAATGCTCAAATTTGGAATCCCAAATGTCCAGAGGATTAGAACATCGATTTGCTGATAAGCCGTGCATGTATACCTTCATAATCGTTTAGAATATCACATGGGCGTTCGAAATCATCGACCCTCTTACATGTTGTCATTGAAAATGTTATGTGGTACATCATTGGTGCTGTAACCTACGTATGCCAGCTTGAATCGGACAACTCGAGATTACATGCCGGTTGATTATACCTACATCTGTCAAAAACGGCAATACTCTCTTGATTTCGAAACGTTTTCTGGGCAAAATCAACATTGTTCTGATTTCGAAACATCTTCTACGCAGAACAGGCGAGTATTTGCCACTTGGGCATTTGGCCCGTGAGCTAAGAAGGCAACTTACACGAGCGGAAAATTGTCACTCCGAAACAAGATCGGTAAAAATGTTGTGGCATCAAAATATTTGAAGCAAATCCAGATGGAATTGCAGCAGACGCGTTCTCGGGTTAAAAGGCCGAGGGTCCTGAAATAGACAATTACAATCTTAACCAATAAAGACTCATTTTATTATTGGAAATTCATGCTTACAACAGAGTGGGTCCTGATGTTTTCAAAACATCTCCAAATAGAAGAAGTAATTCAATGTGACTGCACATAATTGAAATTTCCCATCTTATTTATCTTATTTATTCATGAAGGTCAGCTGAGATCTGCTTCAAAGTGAAAGGAATGCAGGACTAGACCTCAATTGCAATTGCTAGAGCACAAGTTTCTCAGGGAATCATTATCTCGTGCCGATAAGATTTCTGATGACATATTGCAGAATGCCTCCATGATCAAAGTAAGCCAGTTCCACCTACATTTGCAGCGACAAAAGCGTTAATGGATGATGGCAATAAATTAAGAAATTCAAAACTTTCCCCTCAAATAAGAGAGGCCCGTGGGAAATCATAATGAAATGCTTTTATTACCTCTGTATCGAATCTTATTATGCATGTGAATGACTTGCCACTGTCTGTGATCACTTTGACATCCTGACCAGGTCTAATTTCACTCACGCTGCTTGGAAGACCAATGGTATAGCGTTCATGGCCAGTCAATCCAAGAGTCTCAGCATCCTCCCCAGGCTTGAAACACAATGGTATGATACCCATACCCACCAAATTACTACGGTGAATTCGCTCAAAGCTTTTTGCGATCACCGCTTTCACACCCTGGGTCCATTTAAAAGTTACGCAACCTTCACGAGAGAAAATGGCAAGTACTGTATAAACGGAATAAGAACAAAATTAGACCATATATAAGGATCTACCAGTAGCATAGGACCCTTGGCAGCCCAATCACGAGAACTCCCACTGCCATACTCAGCACCAGCCAAAATAATGGTATCATGCCCCTCTCTCTTGTACCTCTGTTTAATAAAAAAGAAAAAGATTCTAAGAACATATCATTGACAAATCAAGAAATTTTTTGTAAGTTAAAAAGAAAAAATACCATAGCAGCATCAAACACAGAGAGTTTCTCCCCGGTGGGAATATGAATGGTTTTAGGCCCAACTTCTCCATTCAACAATTTGTTAACAAGACGAATATTGGCAAACGTTCCCCTTGCCATAATTTCATCATTACCACGTCGACTTCCATAAGAGTTGAAGTCTCGTCTATCAACTCCACGTTCCATAAGGTATTTGGCTGCCGGACTGTCTTTGTGAATGCTACCAGCTGGTGAGATGTGATCAGTTGTGATACTATCTCCAAAGTTAAGTAAGCAGTAAGCTCCCTTCACTCCATGGGCGCCCGGAGGAGACATGGTCATGTCTTTAAAATAGGGTGGCTCATGTATGTAAGTTGAATTTGGATCCCAAGCATAAAGGGTGCCGGAAGGAACAGATAATTGATTCCACATGGGGTTCCCTTTGGTGATTGCTTCATATGTGGCCTTAAACATATCTGGCAGCACACTTGTTTGTACAACCTGAAGATGATGCAAAAATGGGGGGGAAAAAAAAAAAATAAATCTTGCGATCTTTCATCTTTTAGCGGTTCAAAATGACACTAAGATAGGCTGAATAGCTTACATGGGCTACTTCTTCATTGGATGGCCAAATGTCCCTGAGAAATACCTTCTTTCCATCCTTCCCCACCCCAACAGGTTCTGTTCCAAAATCAATATCGACCTACAGCATTGCTTCTTGTGAGTAATACTACACAATAAAATAACAAAAGAGAAGCATCAAAGTGGATTCTATGAGTTACAAATGCATATGCATTGGCAAAGAATAGTAATTACTGTGCCAGTAAGAGCATATGCAACCACAAGAGGAGGAGAGGCAAGATAATTTGCCCTTGTTAGGGGATGAACACGGCCCTCAAAATTCCGATTTCCAGACAACACAGCTGCTGCAACCATGTCTGCAAGTTCACGGAAGAATTGAAAACATGGTCACCATGAAATATTATGAAGAAAGGAATCCAGATGCATTATATAAAAACATTACCATTTTCAGTAATAGCTGCAGCCACTGCATCATCAATATCACCAGAATTCCCAATGCATGTGGTGCATCCATAACCGACTATATGGAACCCTAGCTGATTCAAATACTTCTGCAAGCCACTGCAGAAGCAGTTCTTTCACTTTGAAACATAACAAAAAGTGGAAAGAAAAATGGAGGATAGATTTGCTAATTCCTAGAATGTACCTGTTCTGCAAGTACTTGGTTACAACCCCAGAACCGGGAGCAAGACTTGTTTTAATCCATGGTTTCACCTGTTAAAAAGATATTTGGCAAACAATAAACATTGTGAATGAGAGCACTCAAAAACTTGTACTGTCACAACTGTACAATCCAGTAAGTCAAATAGCTTCCAATTACAGTTCATATGTTACAATCTAAACTGCAAAGCTGTAAAGTGAAAATGGAAATAAGCTTTCTATCACATGGTTTAACAATATACAGCCTCCAGAGAAATGCAAGACAAGACAAACACTTCACAATGTGTGCAGATGCCTTGCACTCAAATCCCTTTAGCAAAAGTAAAACAATGGTGATGAAAGAAACCAAATTATTCATCACAAAGCAGTCCAATTTCAGGCATACAAACATCTTCAAATGCTCTTTTAGACACATTTTCCTCGTCAAAACCCAAATTATCAACCAGAACATCATTATAGCTCAAGAGTCCCTAGTTGATAGAGAATTGAAGAAAGAAACAGCAACACTAACCTCCAATCCCAATTCACAAGCTTTCTTTGCAACCAATGCAGCTCCAAGCATTACACTAGGATTTGAGGTATTTGTGCAGCTAGTGATAGCTGCTATAACAACATCCCCATGCCTAAGTTGTGCTGGAGTCCCTTGAAATGTGAACTCTGCAACCTTGCTCTGAGATTCCTTAGGTATAGCGAATCCCTGTAATGTCATGCATGACAAGGAAGTGTGTCAAGAGATAATAAGAAAGCCAGAGAAAGAGAAAATGGGAAAGAGAATGATAATGATGCATGAAAATACTTCTTTCACCAACAGTCACAATGGAAATGACCTAGCTTGAGAACTTTTGGTTGGTTGGCATAATAATCAATAGGGGTGTAGTATCATGACCAAAAACCATGGTAACTATTACCATCAAAAGATCAGCAAATCTAAGTACACAAAGGCTCTCACCTTGAATCCAACTCTATTATCCAAGCAGGCATGCCAATCTGCCTTCATTTCTCTCAATGGAACTCGATCATGCGGCCTGCAATGCACAAGTAATGATAGGCATGCCAGAAAAAATTGGAAAGTTATGGGAGAAACTGAAGGTGATACCTCTTGGGTCCTGACACGCAAGGTTCTACATCCTCAAGATTCAATTCAAGATAAGAAGAGTACACTCTCTCACTCTGAGGCTGAGGTCAGAAAAAATTTGAGAGTTGTGAGTTTTATATATAATTAAAAAGTGAAGAATGCCTAAAAGAAAGAATTAAATTAAGGAATACTGTTCACCTCATTGTAGTCAATAAACATCTTATTAGCCCGCAAATAGGATTCTATCATGGAAACCTACATTTCAGCTGAAAAGTCAGTTAATGGCCAAAAAAAGTCAAATTAAATTAAATAAAATTTGTGCTTAGGGCTTACTGTGTCATCACTTCTGCCAGTCAGTTTCAGATACTGCAGAGTGACATGATCCACAGGAAAGAAGCCCATGGTTGCACCATACTCAGGAGACATGTTGGCAATAGTGGCACGGTCAGCTAATGACAATTCACTCATGCCTTCCCCTGCAAACAAGACACAATCATCAATAACAAAATGACTCCAAATAAAATTCATAATAGATGAAGTGATTATTTTAAAGGGTGTACCATAGAATTCCACAAACTTGCCAACAACCCCATGCTTCCTCAACATTTGGGTAACTGTCAGAACCAAATCAGTGGCTGTCACACCATCTCTCAGTTTTCCAGATAGTTTAAACCCAACAACACCAGGCAAGACCATGCTCATAGGCTGCATGTGAAGGAAAAGTAAATAAATATTTCCTGGCAAGAAAGTGCAGTAGCAAATATGCCATTAAAAAGGGGAGGCAACACAGGCTGCCAAGAGAGAAAAAGGAAAATCCTAGGGATTGCAAAAATCAGAATAACAGAAAGTGATCATCATTGTTAACCAGGGATTTAATCAATGCAACCAAGCCTTATGCTAGAATTTAAACAAGAATAACTCGTCCAAAAAACACAAGGTGTTAATCTCAAACAGCCTTCACTATTCACCAATTGAAATGTATGTGATAATTACAACAAAAGGGTACATTGGTCCAGGAGGACTATAGAAACAAAATTGTAAAATAAACATTAATTCTTGGACCGTATCTAGAATCAATCAAACATTGCAAAAGTATCTCCCTATTAATAGACAAGTGGATTATAGAAACAAAATTGTAAAATAAACATTAATTCAGGTTCTTGGACCATTGGAGACCCAATTAAACAAAAACTTTCCTTTTATTGATCAAGTTTCAGATATTACCAGATCCACAAGAAGTATAGAGGATATTTCAAGATATACTATTTTACCTGGCCAAGCATTGCAGCCTCTGCCTCTATACCACCAACTCCCCAGCCAGCAACACCTAAGCCATCAATCATTGTAGTATGTGAATCTGTTCCAACAACACTATCAGGATAAAGCATCCCATCTCTGTTGAAGACAACTCTGCCAAGATATTCTAGATTAACCTGTAAATAAACATCACAAAACTTAAAATCTCATGGAGCTATGAGAATCCAGCAGACAGAAAGCATATGGCATTGGGTTTCCACAACAAATAGAATTCATAAATCATCGCTGCAGATAAAACTATAACTTCGTTTTTGTCACATAATATACTGTCAGAGCATAATACTGTGATCCTCTCATAATGCAAGATGTTCGTTACCTGGTGGACAATCCCTGATCCAGGTGGCACAACAAGCATGTTGTGGAAAGCATTAGAACCCCACTTGAGAAAAGCAAATCTTTCTTTGTTCCTTCGGAATTCAAGTTCCATATTTGCCTGTACTGCATTTTCAGACCTTGCCACATCAACCTGAACTGAGTGATCAATAACAAGGTCTACAGGAACCTGCACGTATCAGTTTCACAATCATCATCATTTTTCCAAAGCAAAAATAACTTCACATTCGAGAATATAAACTCCAAAAGTGAGTTCCTTAACAAGATTATTGTGAAAAAGATACACACCAGTGGATTAATTTTGTTAGAATCGCCGCCAAGTTTGTTCATCGCATCTCGCATGCATGCAAGATCAACAACAGCAGGAACACCAGTAAAATCCTAAGAACCAAATAAAACAGCAATGTAAAATCCCATAAATCACCAACAAACATGTCAATAAGGGTGAGGTTGGCATCGTTTTTGAGTTAATAACATTTTATAAAAAGCATCTAACAGTCATTTGCACTCCAAAGGTACTTTCCACAGATGTGCTTATCAAATTCTTTTCCTAAAAACACTAAAATGCATTCAAAGGCACACTCAGTACTTCTTTGATCTCATCTTTTGTTTGTTCCTATTAAACACTACAGAATAGATATAAAATCTGAAAACACTCCCACATGTACTGTAAGTCCATTTTATGAGTTGAGAAAGTCAAATCTAGTACTGTCAAGCACTGCCTTTACTTCTTTACCTGAAGAAGCACTCTAGCAGGCTTGAATGGAATCTCAACTTGCTTTGGTGCCGAATTTTCCCAGTCAATGATCTTCTCAACATCCTTACTCTTAACTTGAAACTCATCGCAGTTACGAATAGCTGATTCTAGAAGTATCCTAATCGAATACGGAAGCTTATCTGTAACACGAACATCAATCTATCAACAATCACACTCCGAATCTAATCTCGATTACATAAAAGATATAAAAAAAAAAAACGGCAGTTCGTTCGCATAGAATATTCCAAATACTTTCTACAGCACCTATAGCTAGTAAAATATTTCGACCTACTTGAACCAAGTATATACAACTACAGAGAATATCAACCATCAAACATAAGATTCTGATTTTCTCATTCTTTTTCACGCTTTTTCACATTATCCGAACCAAAAACAAAAAATCACTAACCTATTCGAGGATCGTTCAGTGCCGGCAAGCTATAGTACTTGCCAAATTCATCACCGTCAGTTCTCTCAAGAGTCTTCAGTATACTCTTGAAAGGATTTTCAGTCGCTGTCAAATCAAACAAAAATCACAACAAATCCAGATTCAAAACAAAAACCTCTGAAACTCTAACCAGTATATTTACAGTAACACGCCAAACTAAAAAAAAAAATAGATGAATTCTTCATAAATTAGCAAGAACTAACCCATAGCAATATGATTTATCGGTTCGGAGACGGATGAAGAGAAAGATATCGGATTAGGTAAGCGTTCGAGATTTTATGCGAAGACTTTAGTAGAAATGGATCGGATCGGAACGGAGAAAGCAGGGGAGGGGATCTTTTATTTTCATTCACGGAATGTCCAAAATGATTGTAGTGATGCTGACGTGGATGACCGTATACATATCCATCACATTACAAGAGCTTTGACGGCATTCTCACGTTACGTGGCATGCGCTTATGCCTTGATCCTCGTCAAATATGGCCCATATTCCGGTCGGCGCGTGCCAATCCGCAAAAGCAGGAAGGACAAGCTACCATTTATGTCGCATTCGCCAAGTCAATCGACGACGTCGTTTTAAGAGTCACTGTCGTACCTGTTAAATGCAATTGTTGCCTTTGAAGCTCAACCTTTGAATGCCATCCGTTGGCAGAGGATTAGATTCTGGTTGTCGGAGGCAGGCAGCACACGGAATTGCTTAAAACCCGCGTTGAAATCCAAAACAACCTGCTATTATTAAATTATAAATTTTAAAATAAATAATAAATAATATTTAAAATATATAATAAATAGTATTTAAAATTTAAATAAAAATTTTAAAATTAATAATATAAAAATTAAAGAAATAGGTGCAATGTACATAGTCAAACCCTTATCCTAATTATTTACATCAAAGTTGGTCATTCTATAATGCAATTGGTTCACGTATTGAGTTGCATGGAAAGAAGAAGAGGGGGACAAGCAGATCCCCGGTCGTTTACCCACCACAACCTGAAATAAATAAAATGAGGGATAATCGGATCAGATCCTGTATTTTGATGAAATTACAGACTAAGGCATAATTTGCAACTTTATTTACTCTCTCTTCTTTTTCTTTTTTTTTTTTTTTATTTCGTTCGAAATTAACTTAAAATCGAAACTTTAGGACCAATATGGGGAGATGAGTACCCAAGTCAATCAGTGATTGTTGATTCATATTAGATTTAATGTTTCAAATATTAAATTTTTATAAGTCAATACCCTAACACGTTAAGAAATTTTAACAAAATTTGATAATAGAAAGGAATGATACTATATATACTGAAAGAAGTGACAAATAAGAAAATTTTATTCATAAAAATAAAATTTATAAAAATTTAGAAATTTAATTTTTAAAAAAATATTAAAATTTAATATAATTTATAAATTCTAACTCCACATAAATTATAAATAATTTGAATTTAGATTAATTGTATATTTTAATTATTTAACAATTTAAAATTAAATAAATATAAATAAATTTTAATATTTCAGTTCAATTCAATTTATATATATATATATATATATGTAGAGAGAGAGAGTGTATGTGTGTCTTACCTTGTGATATTATTTCAAGTTGAAGGAGTATCGTATTATTACTTGATATAATAAGAAGGATATATTTGCACATGTTTCAATTCTCCATTTTCTTGTACATTCTCGAAGAAGAACATTTACTTCAGCAAATCTTATATCGATTCCTTCCGTTGAAGCATTAAATCTTAAGATACATAAACGCAAGCAACTTAAAAGATAATAGAATTAGCATGCATGATGTCGATGGACGAGACCAACTGCCCAATAATTTTCTCGAGAAAATCTTGATATGAAAATCTAAGTAAGAACTCGAAAGATGAAGAGAATTAGCAAAGCACGATGTTAACATAGCGGCCATATAATTTTTCTCGAGAAAATAAGTCGATTTTGAAATTGATATTGCCGCACTCCCAAAGGCAGAAGACAGTAGCCAGGCAGCAGCGAGCAAAAGAAGAAAGAAGAACAACTCGAAATTTCGTGGTGGTTTAGACTTGATGAAAATCTAATGGAAAGTCGTATTAAAATATAATTGATGATAGTAACTTGTTTTTATTTTGAACTAATAATTGATTTAAAATTAATATTAAATCAATATTAAATTTTAAATAAAATAATTTTATTATATTAATATAAATAATATAATAAAATTATTTAAATAATAAAAAAATAAAAATAAATTTTATTTTTTAATTAATATAATAAAATTTTTGTATAAAATTTATTTTTTTATTTTTTAATTTATTATAATAAATAATTTTTTATTATTTAAATAATTTTATTATATTATTTATACTAACGTAATAAAATTATTTTATTTAAAATTTTTTTATTAATATTTTTATTTAAAAATTTGGTAATTAAATATTTATATGTGTATTAATTAAAATTTAAAAATATTTTTATTTTTTATTTATTTATATTAATTAAAGAATTTTCCTAAAATCAAATAGAATGGATGGTGATTGATGCAAACGTTAAACAGACATGAATTATTATGGGCACCAAAATCAAACGATGCAAAGCCATCTCACTTTTTGCATGCACGATAGAGACTAGGCCTAAAAGGAAAATGGCATTGGCATCTCTCCCTCCCTCCATGAATGATTGCTATTTTGCCGGCCCCATTTGCAATAAAGCATCTCCTAATTATAGCCCGTATAATTTTACTTTTCTTTTTTTCTAAATTTTGGGCAACATCACACAATTGCTTAAAATCAAAGGAGAATAAGCACCTGCTTTTGCCTTTTTCAGAAGCATTTTGAAATTAAGCACTTTTTCTTTCTTCCACCGTGTTGCGGTGTTCCGTGTATAGAAGCTTGATTTCGTTGAAATTTCTGATATTGACGAACTAAAATTGGACTTTTGACGCCAATCAATGGCTTCACTTGAATTCGTGGTCATATATGGCAACGAATGACGCGGAATAAGAGTAAATTTTAAATAGTTTATTAAAATAGTTAAAGCAGCCTCTAAGTTCGTACCACTTGTGCAACTGGTGGCCAATCGCCATGAATTTTGTTTTTAAAAAAAAGACAGCTCTGCGTCACAATAATTTGTAACTTTTTTCCTGGAAAATACAACGTAATTTTCTATTTATAATTTTTCTGGGTAGAAAGTGGGATTCTCTGTAGTGATTTCATTCTTACGGTGGAATAAAATGAATCGTCAACAGAAGCTGCCAATCTCTGTCGAGTGTTTTCGAAAATGGAAGATTTATTTATTTATTTTTATTAAATTAAGTAAGCTTTGATATTTCTTTCCTCCAAAGCCATTAAGGTGGTGTATTCAAAGAGAAACCGAGGCTTTAAATGCGAGTTAGTTGATGCGATCTCTTCTCATTTTCTCTTAGGGACCAAGTATGCAATTACCAATACTTACACCTATCTCTCTTCCTTGCTTTATAAAATAAGCAGCACGCAGCCCGTTTAAGGCTAAATCTTTGTGGATCACCTACACTATTAGCTTTATTTCATTAAGCAATTTGAATTCTACCATCTGGGAACCGAAGATAATGGAGTTTTATGCTTACCCATCTCGTTTTTCTACGTCTTCTTTGTCTCCGAGTGGGAATTTCCTTGGAAGGGTCAAAGAATTCTGCAATTTTGCTGTTTCAGCTGTTATTGGGAACATTTTCTCTGCGATCTTCACTTTCTTCTTTGCATCAGGTTGGTTTGTCATCTCCTCTTTGTTAATTCATTAGTTGTGAATGAAATGAGCGTATATGCCTTTTTGGATTGAATGATGTCCGATTCATTATCTGTCCTTGTTGTTTGATGTGGGTTTGGCTATATTTTGGATTTGAATTATGTTGTTTCTCTACCGTTAATAATTCTTTATGACATGACTATATGTGTTTGTATGTTGCTAGACTTTAGACTTGATGCAGACAAAAAGGAAATGAGTTAAATATAGGCAATGAATCAATGATGCTTTATCATTTGTGTGGAATTCCAATTATGTGAATAAGTTTAGCACGCAGAAAAGGTGTTTGAGAAATTTTCTGTTTGCGCCTTCAGATTACGTCGAGTATTTGAATAATTGAAAACAGAAATTTGGTCCTAAATTTGGCATTTGTGTATGCAGTGGGCACCTTGTTGGGATGCTTGACTGGAGCTTTAATAGGACAGGAAACTGAGAGTGGGTTTGTTCGAGGAGCTGCCGTTGGTGCGATATCTGGAGCTGTTTTTTCTATTGAAGTCTTTGAATCTTCGCTTCTTCTTTGGCAATCAGATGAATCTGGGATTGGATGTCTCCTGTATTTGGTGAGCAACTTAGCTACCGTTATTGTTTCTTATATGCTTGAATGCTTCTCCACTATAGTCTTCATGAGGTTGAATAATACGCTTGATGAATTCATATGTTGGCTTAGATGACTTGCTGATTCAACAAATTGATAATCAAGTTTCTTCTTAACTAATCAATTTTATGATCTTTTGCAAATTGTTCAGGCGGATGTTATTGCAAGCCTTCTAAGTGGGAGACTTGTACGTGAGCAAATTGGTCCAGCCATGCTCAGTGCAGTACAAAGTCAGGTAGTTTTAGTTTCCTTTGTAGCCTGTAGTAGTTTTCCATAGAGTAGGTTGCCATTCCTGGATATATTATAATGTGAAAAATGATTTCTATTTGTTGTACCAGATGGGAGCTTCTGAAATAAGCTTTGAGGAGGCACCGAATATCTTTGACACTGGTGGCTCAAAAGGATTAACAGGAGAATCAGTTGAAAAGATCCCAAAGATCACAATTACTAGCAATAACAACATAGATGCTTCCGGGGAGAAAGCTTCTTGTTCAGTTTGCCTTCAGGTTTCTTGCATAGCATCCCTCTGTTCTACTTATTATTCATTTCTTGATTACTAGAAACATGATTAACTTTGAACAAATTGTCTGATTGAAGCAATTTGTTTTATGCACGCAGGACTTTCAGCTTGGAGAGACAGTTAGAAGTTTGCCTCATTGCCACCACATGTTTCACCTACCCTGCATAGATAAGTGGCTCCTCAGGCACGCTTCATGCCCATTATGCCGAAGGGATCTGTAATGCTTCTTTTTTTGTAAATAACTAGACCAAAAAATTTCTTTCATATTTATACTGTCACTACCTTTAGGACATCTGTATTTTGTTCCTTAAATACGCAATCATTCCGTTTCTTGGGGTAGTTATACTTGTATGCATAGTCACAGGATGGATCATTGTATTTGATGAGCCATATGTATAAAAATTTTGAGTTAATATTTTGTGCTAGTTGCATCTGTTCATCTGTCAATTCCTTTCCTACTTTCCTGTTTTTGAGAAAAGCCTATTTTGGAGAAAGTTTGATCCCTTGTTTGGAAGTGCATTTGATTGAACCAGGATTAAAAAAGGTCAATTGAAAATTATTGATGACTATCATTATCTGCTAGATTGCTGTTGGAATCTCATGCATGTTTATCCCAATTCATGTGGCAGATGATGTGGCATTCTTTGTTTGTATTGCAACTCTTGTGTCAAATATTTGTCAAATAATTTGGCACCATTGAACGATATCAGGAATGACATGGTAGATGATAGGGATACATTCTGATGTGGCAGTATTGTTTTATTTTCTTGTGTCCCTGTTTATTTTCTTTTACTTGTAGGAAACTATGAGACACACGGCACTGATATATCATTGTTACATCAGATTGTGTAGATAGAATTTGCATTAAGAATTTGTATATGTGGAAGTATTCTTACCTAATACATGATAGTTTGTAATAATATTAAGCAGTCCATCACATCAGTTGAGATACAAATATTACAACTCCTTTCTTAATATTTAAACTGATAAAAGTATTTAAATTTCACATTTATTATACTCAGTTCTTTGCTTTTCTCGACATAAATACACTGTCATATGGCACACCATACCTCATGGCTGAAAATTGTAGAAGTGATCCAGACCTCACTCACTCAACCCAATTATCTGGTGGGTTGTTTCCAATACTCTTTGGTTTATTAATTCTTGTGGAGCATTATTCTGTACAGAAGTAATAGGAGTAGCTCTATGATTCTGTGCAAGGATAACTTGCTATTCAATTTCTTGCAATAAATATTTTGAAGCAAAATAGTACAGTTTTGTTTGTTATGTACCCAGTTTCTGTTGTTTTCCCCAAAACGGTCCATAATTCTTGATCAAGAATACAAATGGTCAAATGGGTGTGCAAGTTTGAACACAGACTATTTTCAGTATGAACCATATAGGGTAAGAGGACTGATTAAATTAAATTCCTAGAATCATGTAGCAACTCACCTAACAGTGGGTCTGTAAATAACTTGGCGCACACAAGGTTTAAAGCCATAAGACAGAACTGTTAAATGAGTTTGGCCCTTTATTCACCAAAACAAATACTTCTGCCATAACAATTTGCTCCCTCTTCTCATCTCATCTACCCCATTTAAATCGTTAGTCCCATTTTCGAATCTGCAGTTCTTTGTATTGTCTCTTCAGTCTTTGTACAGAATGATACGAGAACGGAAGATAAATGGATAGGCCATTATCTTCACCTACTTCACCGCATGTAACTGGCCCAGTTCAAAATTCACACGCATTAATTCCTTCATCGGCATTTAATATTGTAGAGTGGCGGTAAAGTTTATTGCCATTTGCTGCAATCAATATTGGACAGTGTCAGGCCATTTTTGCACCACACGAACTCTCTTTCAACCAAGCAATCGATGCTTCTTGAATTGCAACTTGAACACTTACTTTCTAACAATAATAGCAGCATTCTTTTCAAAAAGACAAGAAAATCATGTGATCTTCTCACATGTTCTATTGACTAACTTGTGTTATCGAAGGAATTGTCACTTCAAATTCTGGGGCAAGATCTTGTGTAACCATTAATGGAGGGTTTGATTTTCCAAGCATGTTGATTGTTTACTCCAATTCACAAATTCATAGCACCCACAATTTGAGGTATACCAAAATTATTAATGGACATAAAGAAAAAATTTTATTTAAAATAGTTCTATCACAATAATATAATTAACATGATAAAATTATTTAATTAATAAATTTAAAAAAATTATTTAATAATAATTAATAAAAAAAATCAAAAAAATTTTACTAATTAATTAATATATTTAAAAAATTAAGAATTTTTTTATTTATTATAAATAAATAAATTTTTTTCGTTTTAATAATTGAATGATTTTACTATATCAGTTATATTATTGATATAATAAAATTGTTATATTAAAATTTTCTTACATCACAAGTGCGATTTAGAAGTTTATAATATTAATATTAATTAAAAATAAGTAAAATAATTAATATGAAATTAACAATAACTTTATATAATGACGTTTGTATGTGAATAAGTCTCGTTTGTTAATACACTGTTAGCCCCATTTTGATGAGAATCTCTCACAAAACCACGACCTATGAGATTACCATTAAAACATCCAAAATTAAGACAGGATCATATTCATTGATAAATAGCAATTGACAATGAAGTCAATAGATCATAACAATTAGTAAACGACATCGCATAGCGCAATCAAACCCACTTTTGTTTTTTTTTTTTCAATCACAAAATAAACTAATATATATAGGATTGTCACCTCTGGGTTTGGTTGCCTCTGCTTGCATAATTAAAACAGATTCATTCGTACATATCTTTATCTCCTTGCTATATATATATATATATATATGTATATTGCACTTGGTTATGGTGTATGCATGTATCAAGGCATCCAAACAAATTTATTATTTATAATTTTTTCATAAAAATTTGAAAGGAAGCATAAACTTTAAAATAAAATTAAAATTTCAATGTTTTAAATTTTTATAAGAGTGATTTCATATTGTATGACATAAAAAATTTTAGATATACCAATACATACATGTATCGTAGTCAAACTCATATATATATATATATATATATATATATATACACACACACACACACACACACAGAGACACACACACATATGAAATAAGATAAAAAATTTTAATTTTTTATATAATTTTTATCTTGTTTGTATACTATTAAATTATTGAAATTATATTTTATATATGTGTTTGTTATATTATATTAATTATATCTATTAGATTTAATTTTAATTATTAAAAATATATTAATTTAATAATTCAAAAATTAATATAAAAATACATAAAATTAAGAGATATCTTATTCATCTTTGCACTTGCGCATGCACGATTATAAAGTTGTATTGTTTTCAACTACACGATGGAAAATCATACATTAGTTAATAATTAATACTGTTTATTTGTATCATTAACATTATTTAATGTGCGGGAACAAAGAACATTTCTTTGATACTATAACACAAGGGTTTGTCGATATCTTGTTATAATAGGGTTGCTTCATTGCGCGCCAGTTAATGAGCCTAAGAGAGGGAATATTTTCTGTTTAGTCCTTAATCTTGTGTAAAATTTTGTTTTATGTAATTAGTTTGATAGACATATCACAAACATGCCTGACATTTTCAATATCCGTTTAATCGAAGTCTCCACTGTTTCGACCGGCATCTTTTCTATATGATATCTAGTTGTTAAGTAAAGTCATTCAAAATTTACACCAAATGACAGTGAAATACGTTAAAAAAGAACGAAATTTATTATACATACAAAACTTACGAGATATGTTAAATTTATGTTAAGAGATGATATTAATTTTGTTTTAAAATATACTTCTAATTAAGAATTAATGAATGTTAGTAGATTATATAAAATTATTTCATTGTCCTTTTGTTGTAAATGAAATTAATGGATGTTAGGTTTTACTTTTTAAGATCTAAAGTGAAATAATGATGAAATATTAGGAATATTTATGATAAGTATAAAATTAGCCAAATAAAGTGAAATTTCTTGAAATTACAGGGACTAAAGTGAAAGTTTCTGGCTGTAAAGCATGAAATTTCCATGCCAACCTGGTCAACAAGGGCTTGCATGGAGAGGTTCGTGTTCATGCTGGTTTTGGCCTATGTGCCGTCCCAGTGAAGATGCTAAGACCAAGTCTCTGTTTGATATGGAAAGTGACTTCTGGTATGATTTGGCTTTTGAAATTATATGGTCTGCCGGCCATGGATATCAAATCAATGACCATTAATCTGTGAAGTAATGCACAGTACTATTCTTTGCCTATTTTCTTGTCTCTTTTCTTCCCTCGTCTCAAATTCGAGCAACTTTCATGCAAATTAAAGCAGGTGGAAGAGCACCCAACTCTTAATATTGCAGAAGCCAATGACAATGTGAATTCTGAAAAGGAGAGAGTTATTCTGAGAATCTTCTTGTACCCTTTTGTCTTTCAATTCTTGTAAGAAGGAATCGACATTATTTTTCAAGTTTACAGTAATGATGAAGAGATACTTGCTACTAGCTGCAGCTAGTTCACCAGCTGTATTGGGAAATTCCCCAGAGGAATCTCAAAAACCCGATCACTCTTCTCATCATAAATTTGCATGTGGTGCAATTATTATCGTCGTTTTTTCAATCTTGGTTGGTGTTTCATTGTTGCTCTGCATATGGAGGAAAGTGTGGCCAATTTTCAAGCACAGGAGCCCCAAGCTCATGAAAGGTGTGTAGAATTTTAACGTCTTCAAAGAAATAATGCCTGTGATCATAGTAATTCTACCTAGAGCTATAACCCTTTGTAAAATATCATCTTCCAGGACCAATTTATTTGCAACTTCACAGCCTGAATTTTCTGAAATTCACGTGTAGTCCTACCATGGGTCCAGTATTTCAAATATAGTACAAGGGATATCGTGTTGAAATAACAATGAATATATAAATTATAAGAAATCTGTTCAATTACCCATTTACTTTTTGCATTTAATTATATAATTAATCACGGTTTTGTGGTGAAAAATTACTAGGAAGTTTGAAAGCTGAGAGTTTAATGTTGAGGAGGTTTCAGTTAGACGAATTAGAGAGAGCTACGAAGAATTTCAGTGAAGATTGCTTGTTGGGTTCGGGTGCATTTGGAAATGTATACGAAGGAACATTTGAAGCAGAAGGAACACTAGCAATCAAAAGAGCTCATGCTGCTTCATACCAAAGTTTCGAAGAATTCAGAAACGGTAAGCTTCAAAGAATTCACATGTTTGTTTATTATATGTTAAGACTGCATGATCTGCATATAATTGATTTGTCTTCAGTGCTTTCTTGAAACAGAAGTAAGACTACTTTCTAAAGTAAAGCATAAGAACCTTGTTGGTTTGGTGGGATTTTGTGAAGAATCTGGTAAGTCATTGCTAAGTTAATTAGGTAAATCTTATTCACAGTTTGGATTTAATTACAACACGGTGTAAAAAATTATTTAGTAAAAATGGTGTCTTACAGCTATAAGCTTTGTAAAACAGTATTGGGTTTCTGTTTTCTTTCAATACAGTAAAATAAGTAATATTTCTATTGAGTGTAACTTCTGCAAAACCAGTCTCAATATATATTGTCAATTTTCTGAATTGAATAGGAGCCAGAGGTGCAAAAGTATTGGTTTATGAATATGTCCCACACGGTTCTTTGCTGGACTACATTATGGGTAATTTTCCATTTCTTTTTCCCTCAAAAATGCGTACAAACACAACAAACCAAATTGAGAAGTTGCCAAGATTCCTGAAGTAGTTAGTTCTCTAAAACAATTTACACATTTTGGAGTGCAGGAAGAGGAGGAAGAAGTCTAACTTGGAGGCAAAGGGTAAATATAGCCATTGGAGCTGCTAAAGGTAACAGAATAGAGCTTCTCAATGCGTTCTTTCAGGACATTTTGAAATCTTATAATACAAATTGTGGTGTAAAATTATTTTGAAAAATGATTTGTCACAGGCATTGCACATTTGCATGATGGGATAACACCAAGCATAATCCACCGTGACATAAAACCAAGCAATATATTAATAGGAGATGGATTTGAAGCCAAGGTTTCTGATTTTGGTCTTGTGAAAATGGGGCCAATAGGTGATCAATCACATGTCAGCAGCCAGATCAAAGGGACGCCAGGATATCTTGATCCTGCGTATTGTTCAAGCTTTCATTTAAGTCCCTTCAGTGATGTTTATAGCTTTGGCGTCATCCTTCTGCAGCTTATTGCAGCTCGGCCTGCTGTTAATAACACCAAAAATCAGCCAAATTATCATATAATTGAATGGGTAAGCAATTCAAGAATTGTATTTTATACTTGATTCATTAACATCAGTATACAAAATTTAACAAACTTTTATTACAAAATTGCAGGCAAGGCCTAGTATAGAGAGTGGAAATATAGAAGAGATTCTGGATGCTAGTCTTCTATCAGAACCATGCAACAAGGAGATTATGCTAAAAATGGGACAACTTGGCCTAAGAT